>JAPYYM010001722.1:0-13130 GCA_028534135.1 Potos flavus
TCCTGGGATCGAGCCCCGCATCAGGCTTTCTGCTCAGCAGGGAGCCTGCTTCCCCCTCTCTCTCTGCCTGCTTCTCTGCCTACTTGTGATCGATCTCTCTTTGTCAAATAAATAAAATCTTAAAAAAAAAAAAAAAAAAAAGCTGGGGTAGCTACACTTATATCAGACAAAAAGGCTTTAAAACAAGGACTCTAATAAGAGACAAAGAAAATAATTACATAATAAAAGGATCAATCCAAAATAAGAGCATATAACATTCATAAATAGGTAGGCACCCAACACAGAAGCACCTTATAAAGCAAATACAGTCAGACCCAAAGGGAGAAACAGACTGCAATATAATAGTGGGAAACTTCAATACTCCACTTTTATCAATGGACAGGCCACCCAGACAGAAAATTGATAAGGAAACATTGGACATGTTAGACCAGATGAACTTAACAGACATCTACAGAACATTCTATTCAAAAGCAAAATAGATGTTCTTCTTAAGCACACATGGAACACTGTCCAGGATAAATCATATGGTAGGCCACAACATAAGTCTTCATAAATTTAAGAAGATTGAATTAATATACATTTTTTTCAACTATAAGGTAGGGAACTAGAAATAAACTACAAGAAGAAAAATGGAAAATTCACAAATACATGGAGATTAAACATGCTACGGAACAACTAGTGAGTCAAAGAAGAAATCAAGAGAGGGGTGCCTGGGTGGGTCAGGTCATGATCTCAGGGTCCTGGGATCGAGTCCCACAGCGGGCTCTCTGCTCAGCAGGGAGCCTGCTTCCTCCTCTCTCTCCGCCTGCCTCTCTGCCTACTTGTGATCTCTGTCAGATGAATAAATAAAATCTTTAAAAAAAAACATCAAGACAAATAAAGATAGAAATACAACACACCAAAACTTATGAAGCAAAAACAGTTCTAAGAGGGAAGTACAGCGTGCTAAATGTTTATATGAAGAAATCTGAAAGATTTCAAATAACCTAACTTTACACCTCAAGGACCATAAAAAGAACAAAGCCCAAAGTTAGCAGGAAGGACATACAAAGAGCAGAGCAGAAATAAATGAGAGTAGGAAGACAATAGAACGATCAATGAAACTAAGAACTGGTTTACTGAAAAGAGGAACAAAATAGGCAAACCAGTAGTTACACTTACCAAGAAAAAAGAGAAAGGGCTCAATGAAATGAAAAAGGAGACATTACTATTGATACAACAAAAATACAAAGGATCATAAGAGGGTATTAGGAACAATTATATGCCAACAAGCTGGACAATCTAGAAGAAATGGAAACATTCCTAGAAATATACAATCTACAAAAACTGAACTGAAGAAACGAAAAATCTTAATCAGACCAGTTACTAGTAAGGAGATTGAATCAGTAATCAACAATCTCCCAATAAACGCAAGTCCAAGACCACAGGGCTTCACTAATGAATTCTACCAAATTCTTCAAAGAAGAATACCAATCCTCAAACTCTTCCTACAAACAGAAGAGGAGGGAACACTTCTAAACCCATTTACAAAGCCATATTACCCTGATACCAAAATCAGACTAACCTACACCACAAGCAAGAAAATTATAAGCCAAAATCCATGATGAATACAGATGTAAAAAGCCTCAACAAAATATGAGCAAACAATACATTAAAAAAATGATACACCATGATCAAGTGGAATGTATCCATGGGAGGCAAAGACGGCTCAACAGCGGCAAACCAATCAGTATGCTACACCACCGTAGCAAAAGGAAGGATAAAAATCCTATCATCTCAACAGATGCAGAAAAAACATTTGACAATATCCAACATCCATTCATGATAAAAACTCTCAGCACTAAGAGGGTAGAGAAGGAATGTACCTCAACACAATAAAGGCCATATAGGACAAAGCCACAGCTAACATCATACTCAACGGTGAAAGACTGAGAGCTTTTCCTCTAACATCAAGAACAAGACAAGGATGTCCACTCTCACCACTTTTATTCAACATAGTACTGGAAGTCTTGGCTAGAGCAATTAGGCAAGAAGAGATAAAAGCCATCCAAATCAGGAAGGAAAAAGTAAAACTATTTTCAGATGACATTATATAGAGAAAACCCTCAAGACTCCACCAAAAAGCTGTGATTACACAGGTTCAGGAAAATTGCAGGATACAAAATCAATATAAGAAAATGAGTTGCATTTCTCTACACTAATAAACTATCAGAAGGAGAGATTAAGAAAATAACTCCATTTACAATCACATCAATGAGAACAAAATACCTAGGAATTAATTTAACCAAGGAGGTATACAGACCTGTCCACTGAAAACTGTAAGGCACTGATGAAAGAAACTGAAGAAGATACAAATAAAATGGGAAGCTATTCATCCCCATGGATTGGAAGAATTAGTATTATTAAAATGTCCACATTACCCAAAGCCATTTACGGATCCAATGCAATCCCTACCAAAATTCCAATGGCATTTTTGCAGAAATAGAACAATCCTAAAATTTGTATGGAATGACAAAAGACCCCAAATGGCCAAAGTAATCTTGAGAACAAAGCTGGAGCCATTGTGCTCCCTGATTTCAAAATACATTACAAAGCTACAGTAATCAAAACTGTATGGTATTGGGATAAAAACAAACACATAGATCAATGGAACAGAACAGCCCAGAAATAGACCTATGCATCTACGGTCAATTAATTTATGACAAAGCAGCCAAAGAAATAAAATGGGGAAAAGACAGTCTCTTCAGTAAATCGTGCTGGGAAAACTGGACAGCCACATGTAAAAAGATGAAACTGGACTACTATCTTACATCAGACACAAAAATCAACTTATAATAAAGTCTTGAACATAAGACTTCACACCATCAAGCTCCTAGGAGAACACAAAGGCAGTAAGCTCCCTGACATAGGTCTTTGCATGATTTTTTAGATTTGACACCAAAACCAAAAGCGACGAAAATAAACAAGTGGACTATCAAATTAAAATACTTCTGCACAGCAAAGGAAGCCATCGATAAAGCAAAAAGGCAACCTATGGAATGGGAGAAAATATCCCCCAATCATTTATCTGTTAAGCAGTTAATATCCAAAATATATAAAGAACTTATGCAACTCAACAGGAAAAAACCCATGTAATCATTAAAAAAAATAAGCAGAGGATCTGAATAGCCATTTTTTCGAAAGACACATAAACGGCCAACAGATACATGAAATACTGTTCAACATCAGTAACATGCAAATCATCAGTAACATGCAAATCAAAACCGCAATGAGATATCACCTCACACCTGTTAGAATGGCCAGTATCAAAAAGATAAGAAATTAAAAAAAAAACCCAAAACGATAAGAGATAACAAGTGCTGGTGAGGACGTAGAGAAAACTGTTGGTGACAATGTAAACTGGTGAAGCCACAAACACAGTTTGGAGGTTCCTCAAAATTAAGAATACAACTAGCATGCGATCTAGCAATTCCACTTCTGGGTATTTATTTGAAGGAAAAGAAATCACTATCTTGAGAAGACATGCATCCCCATGTTCACTGCAACATTATTTATAACAACAAGACACAGAAACAACCTCAGTGTCTACTGACAGATGAATGGATAAAGAAAATGTGGTCTATATATATAGGAATATTGAAATAGTGGAATATTACTCAGCTATAAAAAGAAGGAAAACCTGCCATTTGCAACAACCTGGGTGAACTCTGAGGGCATTATTCTAAGTGAAACAAGTCAGACAGGAAAGAAAGACAAATACGATATAATCTCACTTATATGTCGAATCTAAAAAAAGAAAAAGGAAAAAACCGAATTCATAAATACAAACAGACTGACTGGGGTTGCCAGAGGTAGGCAAAGGGGGAGTGTATAATGGATGAAAGTGATCAAAAGTACAAACTTTGTGTCCTTGAAAGTTGCTGAGAGTAAATCTTAAAAGTCTCATCACAACAAAAATCTGTAACTATGAAGTGAGAGATGTCAACTAAACTTATCATGGGAATTATTCTGTAATATGTAAAAATATCCAAATCAAATATATCAAATCAAACCAAATATATATTACATATATTTGATATCAAATATATACACACACATATTGTATACCTATCACTAATACGATGTTATATGTCAATTTTATCTCAATTACAACAAAAAAGTTCATCTTCTGAAATCTAAAGATGCTGAAAAAAACAGATACTTGTCAAGTCTTCTTCAAAGATAAAGGGGTGTAGCTTCAGGAAGAAGGAACCATAATCGACTTATTTTGTAAGCTGGCTGACCTAAGGTAAGGGTGACTTTGGAAACTGGTAAAATTCAGTTTAAAAGTAAGACTTTGTCCATGTTCACCAGGTTGAGTCAGTGTAAGTGAGAAAGTACCTGAATCCAGAAATCTCTCTCACATAAAGACAACAAATTAGGCTTTGTAAGTAAGGGTAAATAAAAATCTTTTTTTGAAAATTGCTTTTTCCTTTGTGCCAAAAGGGAAACAGACTTTCTCCCTACTGTTTTCTGAGTATTTCCTTGGGTAAACTGGTACACCTGACCCTCGAACAATGCAGGGTTTGGGGTGCCAAAATCCATGTATAATTTTGGATTCCCCCAAACTTAATTACTAATAGCCTGCCATTAACTGGAAGCCTTACTGAAAACAGTTAACATATATGTTGCATATGTCTTATATACTGTATTATTACAATAAAATAAGCTAGAGAAAATGTTAAGAAAATCATAAGGAAAATACATTTACAGAAAAGTACATATACTGAAAAAAAAAATCTCCATGGAAGCCTGTACAATTCACGCTCCCCTTGTTCAAAGAGTCAGCTATAACTGTAAATCCTTTGTCTCATTATAAATGATATCTTTTTAAAAGCTAAGTAACCCTCTCGCCAGTTTACAATGCAAAAGAGTCTTTCTTAGGGGCTTTGGGGTCATCTGTTTGAAATGGAAACATCAAGGAAGGTGGAGCCCAGATCTCTTAATTGAGCCTTGGCACCTGGCGCTCTGTTGTAACCACCTGCTTATCATAAAGATGCTGAGAAGTCTTATTTTTCCTTTGGATAAAAGCAATTAGCTAGCACAAATTGCCACCTCAATTACCAATGAATTTAGGACGAGTTGTGTGTAAATGGTGCTGTCAAGCCTTTTTTTAATGCTCACTCAACAATAAAACTTTAGTTTTCTTCTGTATTTGTAGAGAGGAGTTTCTGGGTTGGCAGGAGATTTCATTTTAAGTTATTTCTGTAACAGCGTCCAACACCTGAAATTTCTCTCCAGAACATCCAGCAAATCCTCAGAATCCCAACTGCACCAATCAGGACTTTTGGACGGCAACCTAACCATGCATTTCTTCCCCAGGAGGGTAGCCTCCTCCGCATGCAGGCAACTGTTTCAAACCGATATGTACATCGGTGTCTGTTAATCTCCAGGATGTCTCTGCAACTTTGTTAATGAATCGCAGTGATTTCAAGGTACCTCCCCTCTGAGGCTGGGCCGAGAGGAGGCAGAACGACCCCTCCGGCTTTCCTTCTCCCAGCGCAACTGCTGGCACAATTTCATCTACCGCTCCAGGCCCTGCAACACCCAGGCCATGGTAGGAGAAATCCCTTTGGTAACACAAATACCGGGAGCAAGCTTTAACGAGCGGGGTAAACGACATGCTTTTGAGAAACCTAGCCAATCCTCCGCTGTGACGCCGCACTCAGGCAGGAAAATTTGGGCAACTTTTCATCCCGGGATTTTGCACTCAGTGGAGGCAGGGGGCGGCTCAGAACCCTACACGCACGCAATGAAGCGGACGATCAGTTCCCTCTGCACCTGGCTTCTCGACCTGGCCGTGCCCATGAGCCTCCCGCCCTCCCCTGATTCGGCTTCTTTGGCCGCGAGCACGGGAGAGCCACGAGCGCCTGCGGTCTTCAACCTTCACCGCAG
Organism: Potos flavus; assembly: GCA_028534135.1. Taxonomy (NCBI): domain Eukaryota; kingdom Metazoa; phylum Chordata; class Mammalia; order Carnivora; family Procyonidae; genus Potos; species Potos flavus. The sequence continues at coordinate 5,935 of JAPYYM010001722.1, forward strand.
GGTTAACACCCAGCCCCGGTCCGCCGTCCCCCGCCACCTGCCGGGCACCCCGTAACCTCACCTGCGGAGCGCGAGGCGCGCAACCGAAGCGCGCGGCCGTCTTGCCGCTGGCCCCGGGTCAGCTTGTAAATGCAGTAGCAGGCGCCCGCCCCGAGGACCAGGCCCGCCGCCACCCAGCCCAGGTCCCGGGCGCCGCCCATGCTGCCGCCGGGGCTGGGGCGCAACGCTGGGCCTGGCGCTGGACGCCCGGAGCCAGTGGACCCCGCCGCCACTCGGGCGCCAGCCAGCCGAGGAGAAAGGAAAAGGGGTCTGAGCTCCGCCTCCCGGAAACGACCCTGCCACACTAGTAAGACCGCCCACTGCGGCCCCCGAGCGTCCCGGCAGCGCGGCAGAGGCGGGGCGGGGCGAGGGGGGGCGGAGCGAGGCGGGGCTAGGGGGCGGGGCGAGGGGGCGGGGCGGGGCGAGGGGGCGGGGCGGGGCGAGGGGGCGGGGCGGGGCGAGGCGGGGCGGGGCGGCAGGACTAGTCCAGAGTCTCAGGGACTGCGTGCCCTGAAGGGACACCCCGAGGCCGCCGCTGCCGCCCGAAGGCGGACTTCCCCTTGGTGCCGCCGGGGCCCGGGCCCGCCTTCCTCCAGTCTCCCTCCCGACTGCCCCCCCCCCCCCCCGCCTAGGGGGCGCGGACCTTACTGCGCCTCTCCCGCTCCGGCTCCCGCTCCCGCCCCGCCCCGCGGTTGCCGGGGCAACGCCAGGACGCGCTAGCCCCTAGCCTGGCTAGGGCTGCTTCCCGGCGCCTGCTTCGCGGAGCGAGGAGGGCGGGCGGGGAGTTTCAGTGGGGCCTCTGGTCATGGCCTCGCTCCGCACTGCCAACCCCCGCCTGAGGAACTACTTCAAGGAGAACTACATTCCTCAGGTCTTCGAGGTACTGGAGCCATGTGGCGGCGGAGTTAGAAGGGAGAGAGGACTCCGCAGATTTCCCAGAGGAGGGGCTAGGGTTTGGCCAGAGAGCGAGAGGAGGGTATGAGGAGCGGAATGGGAGAGGATGAAGTCAGCCTTGAACAGACTGGCCATCTGGGCTGAAGATACAGATCAGAGAGAAGACAGAGGGGGTGATGGTGGCTGAAAGGAGGGGAAGGGTGACATGTTCCCCGGAGAAAGAGCGCAGGGCCCCGGGGACAGAAACCGCAAACTCCAAACTTTAAGGTCTGGGCAAGAGGGGCCTGAGGACCGAGGAGGACAGCGGAAGAATTGTTCTAGAGACAGAGGAGCAAAATCAGAATAGTGTGGCTTTATGAAGAGAGTGGGCAATAGTGTCACCTAAGGGCAGGTATGGTGGATTTGGCACACGGTGAGCCTGTGCGATGAAGGCAGAAGATAGGTTTCAGGTAAGCTGAGCAGAGAGTGGACGCTGAGACCTCTAAACGGAAGGTAGCCAGCCCTTTGTGAAGGGAAGGAAGGACCCCACAACGGGGATTGCCCCAACCCGAGGAGACTGTACCCGACCCCGTCATTAGGAGGAAGGAGGACAGGAGAGGGGTGGGTAGGTTTTGTTGTTTTGGGAGTAGAAAGCCAAGTAACTTCCATTTTCTCTACAAATATTTGGTGAGATATTTGGTAAGAATGTGTACGTTTGGGTGGGGTTGGAGGCTGCAGAAGGGGTTTTGAGCAGAGATAAGGTATGTGGGATTAAGGGGGAGAGAAATCTAGGGAAGGAAAGAGAAGGAGAGCCCAGCTTGGGATAGTAAGTCTCCTGTGCAGTTGGGAGGGCAATTTGGTACAGCCTTTCTGAATGGTAATTTAGAAGTAGTTATTAAAATGTTAAATGCATACACCCTTTGACCAAACATTTCACTTCTAGGGATCCACTTTAGACATAGACTTTCACTGTATCCAGAAAGCTATACAAGGAAATTCATTATCGTGAAAATAGTAAATAACTTATATATATGAATAAGGGAATGGGATAGTACTTTTTGAGAAGAAAAGCTTTCCAAGACATATTTTAAAAGAAGAAAAAAAAATGCAAGTTGCCCTAGAAGTGTCTACTACAATGTAGCTACTCTGATTTCATATATGTATGTATATCTGTGTATATGTATATGTAGGTACGTATATCTGGCTACATTTAAGACAATAATACATGCATAGAACATGCAAAACTTCTTACAGCAAATGTTTGGGGGGATGGCTTTATTTTTTAAAAAATTTTTTGCGGTATACATCTGTATTGTTTAATTTTTTTTCTGCTGGTTTCATTCACGTTTTACTTCCCTACAATTATATTTGAAAATATGTAGAAAAGCATGGTACTCCTCTTCCCCATAGAGTGATTTTCTTAAGTGGCAGTCAGTAAACCAGATGTAGGTATAGAAATAAGAGTCGACTTCATCTAGGATAGGCATTTGCCAGACATAGTTTGGAGGGGCGGTGGCCAAGGAGCTAAGCTTTTTAGAGTGTCTGAGGGATGGGCCAAGGGACTGGGTGGGAAGTGAGAACAGTTCCTGATACTGATGGGCAGAAAGTGGAGGTTCCTGTGGAGTAAAGAAGGGGTAGAGGGAGTAATGGAGTGAGGGAGCTGGAAAAGTAGGAGGGTAGGGGTCAGAAAGTGGAATGTTTGTCTTTAAGATTTAGGATAGAGCCCTTCTGAGTGATGACTTGGTCTAGGTTGGCTGTGGAGTAGGTAGCAGAAGTGGACTTGAGTTGAGGGTCAGGGAACATCAGGGAAGTGGCCTTTCCTCATTTTGCTCTCCACTTTCCATAACACTAGGAGGCTGGTAGAGGATCCTGGGTCCCTTCTTTGGGGCCGAGCCCCCCTTGCTCCCCAGCCTACTACATGGCTTTGCTCCCAGAGGAGGGAGGCCCTCAGAAGTGCCCTTCGCCTAAGGTGATATTCTCATGAGGACTCCTTCTCTCCCTTCTGCTACCACATTAGCAGTAGGAGCAAGGGAGCAGTTTTCTGGGGACCACACTCCCACCTTAACCTGATTACCCACTTCCCTAGGAGACTATCAAGATGAATCATCTTGTGCCTCATATGCCTGCACATTTCTTCATCTGACCCAATTTGACAGGACTTCTAAAACCCATCTTCTGCAAGCTTTGGAAGACAATTTTTTTAAAATGACAGATTCCCTGCCTATTTAACCTCTTCTGAATTTCACCTACCTATCTTAAATAAAACCTGAGTATTATTTCCCTGCAAATGCTTGCACAGAGGCTGATTTAGAAACCAAAACAGAACACTCTGCTTGACTTATCGACTTCAATACCAATTCTATTAATTAATATTTGTCATCAGTTTTAGAACATTTTTGATCATTTTCATATAATGCTTCTACCCAATTCTCTTCTCCTTCTGGGACTCCAGTCATAACTATGTTAGGTTTTTTTATTTTATTTTTTTTCCTGTTCTGTTTTTTTCCTTCTTTTTCCCTTTGTGCTCAAGCTTGGATATTTTTCACTGATTGTCTTCAAGTTTATTGATTCTGTTTTATGCTGTGTCCTACCTACTGTTACATATATCAATTGGATTCTTAATTTCCAACAGTATGCTCTTCAGTTTTAGGATTATCAGTTGATTCTTTTTTATACACTTTGATTAAAATTTTGCATGTTTTCATCCATTTTGTCTTATCATTTCCTATTTTCTTTTTTTTTTTTTTTAAGGGTTTTATTTATTTATTTGACAGAGAGAGAGAGAGATCACAAGTAGGCAGAGAGGCAGGCAGAGAGAGGGGGGAAGCAGGCTCCCTGCTGAGCAGAGAGCCTGATGCGGGGCTCGATCCCAGGACCCTGAGATCATGACACGACCCGAAAGCAGAGGCTTTAACCCACTACTGTTTTCTTTAATATGTTGTTATTTTTAAAATCATTGTTAACATGAACAACTTTGAAGACTCCCTGAATGGGATAATCATTGAAACTGGGTGATGGGTTCATAGGGGTTCATGATACTCATTTACTTTCTGTATGTTTGAAGTTTTCCATAATAAAATGTTAAAGGATAGTAATGGCTGGGTGTTTTTTCTCATAATGTATGTAGCTAGGGATGGATGCAACGACAGGTTTGATTTGGCTGTATAGTTCTTTTCTGTTTGCTCGCTGTATCAGTTATCCATTGCCATGTAATACAACTGCAAAACTTAGTGGCTTAAAGCTGCAGGAATCATTTCGTTTGCTCAAAAATCTGAATTCCGAAATGTTTTTCAGGGAGAGCTTGTCTCTGCTCCATGTGGTACCATCTGGGGTGGATGAACAGGGGTTAAAGTTAAAGACCCACTTTCAAGATAGTTTGCTCACATACCTGGCAAGTTGGTGCTGGGTGTTGGTTGGGGGCTGGGGTCAGCTATGTCCATGAGCCGGGAGGCTTGGTTTCTCCAAATGGGCCTCTTCATGAGCAGCTTGGACTTCCACACAGAATGGTGGTTCAGTTCTAAGAACAGGCATCTCCAGAGAGAACAAGGTAGAAGTCATATCACCATGTATGACCTCGGTCAGAAGTCAACATAACATTATTTTCACCGAGATTTAAGAGGAGGGAACATAGACCCCACTTCGTGATGGGAGGCATATAAAAGTCACACTGTGAAAACAGCCCATGGGATGGGAGATATTGTCATGGCCATACAATTAGCCACGTGCAGCTTGCTCATACAAGGGGAATCTGGGATCAAGGTGCAGTGCCAAGCATTATGTAGACAAATAAGATGGGGATCACAACAGTATCACCCAGCAAGTGGGTTTCAACCCTTCTATATAATTATCCCTTCTTTTCCTCTTCCTTTTCTGTGTTCCCCAGGGGTAGATGTACCCTGGACATTAAAAAGTTGCCCACACAATATGTGCTTCCCTCTTCCTTCTTTCTAATATTTCATATATATATATATATATATTTTTATATTTCTTATATTCTTATTCCATAACCTCCCTCTTCCCCACGTAGACCATATGCTTCAGGGAAACTGACTCTCTCTGTCTCTGGTGGTCAACTCTTATTGGCTTACAACAACCAGTGCATTCGGTTTCTCTGGCCACAGTGTCTGTGACCGTGGCGGGTGGTGGTAAGCATGAGAGCAGGCAAGATGTGATCCAAGCCAGGTGAGGTCAGGTTGCTGGTTGGAATGCCAGGAAAGAGATATGCCATCTCTGGATATTCATGGGGAAGTGTGTAGCCCTGGGAGCCATTGGTGATTATCCTGTGTCCACAGGGAGAAATGATTTGGGGCTCCTAGAGGTTTGTACACCCATCGTGAAGATCGCTGGTTTGTATGTTCACCTCAAGTTAGGTAACTTTTATTTTTTTGAACAACAAATTAGGGTCTTGGCACTAGCCAGCCTTTTTTTTTCTTGGGGGACAGCAAGAGTGGTAAGCTAAGGAGGGGACATCAGACCACTCCATCTGCAAATATTTGCTGGGCATTTACCATGTCCTAATTGAAAACGCCTCAATGGCTTTAGCCACTTGCAGCTGTGAATTTGAAGCTGTCCCTAGCCCAAACATTTCTCTTGCATTCTCTGCATTTATCTATTTGGGTGTCCTGCGAAACACTAAAGAAACAAAAATAAACAGGTGAAGTTAATTTTAATAATATATTTTATAAAACCAATTTGTCCAGAATATAATCATTTCAACATGGACTCGATATAAATAAAATCATATTGGGGCGCCTGGGTGGCTCAGTGGTTGGCGTCTGCCTTCAGCTCAGGTCATGATCCCAGGGTCCTGGGATCGAGCCCCACATCCGAGCAGGGAGCCTGCTCCTCCCTCTCCCACTCCCCCTGCTTGTGTTCCGTCTCTCGCTGTGTTTCTCTCTGTCAAATAAATAAAATCTTTAAAAAATTTAAGATAAATAAAATCATATTAAGACTTCAAAATTGGGTGTGTACTTTACACTTATACAGCCCATCTCAATTTGGACTAGCCATGCCTGAAGCGCTCAATAGCCACATGTAATTAGTAGCTACTATATTAGACAGTGCAGGTCTAGACTATATTAACATATTTAATAAGCCAAGGAAAATTACCCTGGACCCGGAAATGATCATTGTGTCTCTAAGGTTGTTCTTTCCAAGGGCACAAGGCTTCTAGAACTTCAGGAACTGAGTGGCACAGTGGCACAGTGAGGGTAGAAGGCTGTCTAATGGCCAGTTAGCGTGGTTTCCTCCTTCCCAGCAATCAGCGGGGTCACACACGGGACAGCTGTTCTCACATGCACCAAAGGAAATTGATGTCTATTTTCAAATCTAAAAAATAGATTTTATTGTGAAAATGAAAAGAGCGATAAGAGCATTCTATCAACTGGATGTTTTGTCTCCCCAGATTCCTATGTTGAGACCTAATCTCCCATGTCATGGTATTTGGAGATGAGGCCTTTGGGAGGTCATTAAGTCATGAGGCGAAGCCCTCATGAATGGGATTAGTGCCCTTATAACGGAGGCCCGAGGACTATCCCTCTCCCATCCATCCTGTGAGGGCGCTGTGAGGAGACAGCTGTCTGTGAACCAGGAAGCGCCTCTCACCAGGCACAGAATCTTCCTGTACTTTGATTGTGGACTTCTCAGCTTCTAGAAGTAAATTTCTATTGAGAAGTTTCTGTTGTTTATACGTCACCCAGTCCGTAGTGTTCTGTTACAGCAGCCCAAATGGACTGTTGATGTGGTTTGTTGTTTCAAACCACAAAACCCTTTAAACCCCTAGCGGAGGGGCGCCTGGGTGGCTCTGTCTGTTAAGCATGTGACTCTTGATTTTGGCGCAGGTCATGATCTCAGGGTCATGAGATCGAGCCCCGCCTTGGGCTCTGTGCTGGGTATGGAGCCTGCTTAAGATTCATTCTCTCCCTATGCCCCTCTCCCTCTGGTTCCCATGCACACTCTCTCTCTCTCAACAAAATGAAACAAAACAAAACAAACCCCGTAGCTGAGAAGGACTCTAGGGGAGACTTCCAGGGACACGAATGGAGATTCAGCACATGGCCTTGCTTCTGTCCTTCCGAATTTCTCATTATCTGGGATTGTCTCTCTTCGGATACTGTTATAGCTACCTCCCTAAGCCTTTCTAAATGAAGCCCGTCCCAATAAAGGACAAATAAAATGTATGCAAAATCAGAGATGTCTTAGTCTGCTTGGGCTGCCATAACAAAATACCCTTGTATTGGGCGGCTTAAATCTCACGGTTCTGGAGGCTGAAAGTCTGAGATAAG
>JAPYYM010001723.1:0-13130 GCA_028534135.1 Potos flavus
ACATTTAGCTTTGTAGTCTATTTTGAGTTAATTTTTGTGTGGGTATGATGTAGAGGCCTTTATAAAGCAAGTCCCAGAAACCATACCACTCATCTATAAATATTTCACTATATATCTCTAAAAGATAAGAACTCTTTTTAAATACTGTTCATTATTTTACTTTATAGTTAAATTACAAGATAAGAACTCTTTTTATTTTGGGGTGCCTGGGTGGCTCAGTGGGTTAAGCCTCTGCCTTCAGCTCAGGTCATGATCTCAGGGTCCTGGGATTGAGCCCCACATTGGGTTCTCTGCTTAGCGGGGAGCCTGCTTCCTCCTCTCTCTCTGTCTGCTTCTCTGCCTACTTGTGATCTCTCTCTCCCTCAGTCAAATAAATAAATAAAATCTTTTTAAAAAACTTTATTCTAAAATAAATTATTGACAAAGGGAAGATTTAAATATAAACAATCCATAAAAGCACAATAAAACACTATAGGGATGAACACTTTCAAAAACCTTGTAGTGATATAGAAAAGGCTTTTATATATGAAAACCCAGAAGCCTTACAGAATAACTGTTAAACCCAACTTGATCAATATTAGCATTTCTATATGGCAAAACCCCCCAACATAACATTTATAACCAATAGAAGGCTCATATCCATAATATATAAAGAATTAAAAATTTTTTTTTACTAAGTAATGTCTATGCCCAATGTGGGGCTCGAACTCATGATCCTGAGATCAAGAGCCGCATGATTTATGGACTGAGCCAGCCAGGTGCCCAAGGAGTATGTAAAGAATTTTTACGAATTAATAAAAGATACAACCAATAGAAAAACATACATGAGACTTAAGCAGGTACTTCACAAAATAGTATATCCAAATGAGCAACAACAAGAGTAACGTCGGGACACCTGGGTGGCTCAGTTGGTTAAGAGGCTGCCTTTGGCTCAGGTCATGATCCCAGGGTCCTGGGATTGAGTCCCACATCGGGCTCCCTGCTCGGCGGGAGCCTGCTTCTCCCTCTGCCTCTGCCTGCCACTCTGCCTGCTTGTGCTCTCTCTCTCTGACAAATAAATAAATAAAATCTTAAAAAAAAAAAAAAAAAGAGTAACGAGAAATTATGACAGGGTTTTCAGGTTCATTAGCCATCAGGGAAATGCAAATGAAAGCCATAACTAAATACCACAACACACTTTCCAGAAAAGGCAAAGTTAGTAAGACTGACGATACCAAATACTGACAAAGAATGTGGAGCAACCAAAATTGCATATACAACTGAGGCGAGCTTAAATTAATACAACTATTTGGAAGACAGTATCATAGTTATCTACCAAAGTAGAATGTGCACATAATCTTTTGATCCAATAATTAGGTATATCACAATCAGAAATGTGTTGGTAAGTCCAAGAATATTCCTAGCAGCACTATTCATAAGAGAGCACAGCTGGAATCAACGCAGGTGTCCATCAACAGTAGAATGGCTAGATAAAGCAAACTGTAGTGTGTTCATTCAGTGGACTATTATACAACCAGCATAAGTGAACAAAGTGCTGCTACACGCAACAACATGAGCGAATCTCACAACATAGGATTGAACAAGAGAAACAAACTAAATTTAAGAATGCATATTGCCTGCAGTCAAAACTCAGAAAGAGTGTAAAAAGCCAAGATAGTAGTTCCTTCTGAGTGGGAGAGGGTGTAGACCTAGCGAGAAGAAACAAATGGGGCTCTGGAATGCTGGGAGCACCTTGCACCCCATGATGTACACTCAGGAGTTGTGCATGTTTCGGTATGCTTCGGTAGAAATTTCTGGACACTGTACAAAAAGAAGCTATTTATCAAACTTTGTGTTTTAGATTTTTTTTCCTCAATGTACTCATGTTCTGCCCTGAGAAAAGATCAATTACATTTAAAGCATCATCAGAACCATTTCTCTGCAAAACCACAGCTTACCTAATTTACTCTGTTCTTTCTCCTTCTCTTGTAGCTCATCAGTGAGCCTTCGGATCTCTTCCTGGGCCATCCCTAACCTTTCCGCTGCTGCTTCTGCATTTCTCTCCAGGCAGTTTTGTGAAGTTTTATCTTTTTCCAGGTCTTCATTATGGGACTGAAATAAAAGTGTTGTTAGTAATAAAACAAAAATTAAATGTACTCTTATAACACTGCATTATTTCCCAGAAGTGTTCAAAAGCTAACAAAGAAAAGTAGCAAACAATATTTCATTTGTATGTATTTCTTTTATTAAGTGAAACCATATAAAATTGGTGATATTTGATTTTTTTTTACCTATGAACTTCATATAGTTCAACTTAATATATCTGAGTTTATGGTTATATGATTGTAAAAAATAGAAATTTTATCATAAAAATGAGTATCATCTGGCAAAAAAGAGAAAAAAACTCTTCACATGTATGGTCCACTAAGTACAGTTTATAAAATGTTTTCACATAGAATATTTCATTTAATGTCAAGTATGCACACAATCAAATCATGTTTACAACTCCTTTTCTGCAATTATTTTCAAAGCATTTTAAAAGCTAAGAAATTCAGTCTCAACTATATCTTGGTTTTGATCCCCCAAAGATGTATCAATTTATATAACTATCATGCAAATATGCAAATATATCTAAAAGATAAGAAGACAACCAAAATACCATCTGCACAACAAAACCACTTCTAGTACAGCGGTATATATCCTTGCAGTATTTTTTATTTATATACATTTTCACATAGTCATGTGATTTAGATTAATCCCAATCTATGTACTTTTCTGTCTTTTTCATTTAACATTATATGAGAAACATTCCCCCTAAAAACTGTACAGATTTTGTAATGATAATTTTTAAAGGCTATAAAATGTTCTATAGTGGGTATAACATGATTCATATAATCATTTAAACATTTGGTAGTTTCTAGGGGTGCCTGGGTGGCTCAGTGGGTTAAAGCCTCTGCCTTCAGCTCAGGTCATGATCTCAGGGTCCTGGGATCAAGCCCCGCATCAGGCTCCCTGCTCAGCAGGGAGCCTGCTTCCCCCTCTCTCTCTGCCTACTTGTGATCTCTCTCTTTGTCAAATAAATAAATAAATAAAATATTTAAAAAATAAAAATAAAAATACATTTGGTAGTTTCTAATTTTTGCTATTTAAAATAATACTATGATATGCAGTTTCATCCATATACATTTATCTTGGGTTACTTCCTGTGGTTAAATTCCTAGCATATACTTTATTTACTGGATTTAGCACTTAATAACATTTCCCCAGATCAAAAAATTTAATTCTATGAAGAGAATTTGTTATACTTAAAATAATGTGCTAAATATATTAAAGGACTATCTGAAATAAAGGACTCCAAACATATTTGGGAAGGATTATCCCAAAGTGATTTTTCAAAGGATGTAACACACATCGATTGTTTAAATTTCGATACATTCAATAAAAATCAGCTATTTATTTTTTTCTTCCCAAATCTTTGTGATGTATTTATACTTTTATGCACAATTCTATAATCTTCACTGCATGAATTTATATTTTAATATCAAACAAAAATACCTGTTAAAGCTAATGTGTAATTAGCTGCTATTATTAAGCAAAGGATTTTTTTTTTTTTTACCTCACTCAGAGTTTTTCCAGGCTGCTGCACAGGTTCCTGATATTTCTCATGTTCTCTTTGCAGAGGCTTGTGGATTTGCTCAAATTTCTCCTAAATAAATAATGAGATAAATGAAACTTACATCTGTCAGTCTTCATAAGAAAAATGTCACTTAAATTTTTTTAAAAAGCAAAAAAAAAAAAAAAAAAGGAGCACAGTCCAATCCATTTTATGAGGTTAAGCAATGCATTTTCAATGAGACAATATCACACCCAAGGGAGTGAAAATTGGTTCCTATGGGTACAAAAAAAATCTTACTCTTTTTATGTACAAAGCATGATATGCCTACAGTATACAGAACTCTACAGTGTTAAAATTTCATGGAGGAGTGATTAGGAAAAATTATCTAAAAAGTCTCATTATAGAGGCAGTAACAAAAAACGATTGGCTAACACTGGCTAGCCAAACCTTGAGATTAAAACCCAACAAAGATAACAGGAGAAAGAAAAATCACAGGGCAATCTTCTTATTCATAAACATAGATTCAAAATCATAAACAAAATTTTATCAAATCTTATCTTATAATATCTAGAAACAATAACATATCATAAACAAGTTGGATTTATCCCAGGATTGCAACACAGGTTTAACATTAGAAAAATAAATCAATGAAATTCTCCCATTAACAGATGCAAGTTCTAAATTATTTCATCATCAACAGCTACAGAAAAACAGTTTATAATATTCACCACTGGTTCCTAATAAAAACTCTTAGCAAACTAGGAATAAGAGGGTAAATAATAAATAATAAATAAACAATACCATTTGAAACAAAACCTTCAGCAAACATCACACATAATAGTAAATCACTAAACGCTTCAAGATAATAGTAAAGAGCCTAGTCAATATAAGTCAAGAAAAAGAACTAAAAGGAATAAGGACTGAAAAGGAAGAAACAAAAATATCATTACTCTCAGATAATATGATTATACAGGTAGAAAATATTTTAAATCTTCAAAAAAAATTATTGAAATGAATAAGAGGGGTGCCTGGCTGGCTCAGTCAGTGGAGCACATGACTCTTGATCTCAGGGTTGTGAGTTCAAGCCCCACATTCGGTGTGGAGCCTACTTTAAAAAATAAATAAATAAAAATGAAGAGCAAAAAGTATTTTATAAACAAATATGTAAAATTAATAGGAAATTTTAGCAACAATGTTAGGTGTCAGTCAGTATATAAAATAATTATACTTTTATTTTTTATTTATTTTTTAATTAATTTTGTTTCATTTTTCAGTATTCCAAGATTCACTGTTCATGTACCACACCCAGTGCTTAAAAAAACATAAAAAAATTTTAAAAAATTGAAAAGATAGCTTAATAGCATCCAAAAGTATGAAGTACCTAGGAATAAATGCTAACAATAAGAGTGTAAGATTTTGTGGGGAAAAGCCTAAAACTTTACTTATATACATGAAAAAATACATGGATATTCCATGATCACAGATCACATCAATATTTTAAGATAGTAAATTCCTTTTTTTTTTTTAAAGATTTTATTTATTTATTTGTCAGAGAGAGAGAGAGTACAAGCAGAGGAAACAGCAGGCAGAGGGAGAAGCAGGCTCCCCGTTGAGCAAGGAGCCCCATGTGGGACTCGATCCCAGGACCCTGGGATCATGACCCGAGCTGAAGGCAGATGCCCAACCAACTGAGCCACCCAGGCATCCCGATAGTAAATTCCTCTTAAACTGGTTCAATACAACCAAAAGCCAAAATCCCAGATTTTGTAATAACATGAATCCGAATGTTACTCTTTCCTCTTAAAATTATTTAGTGACTCTCCAGACCTTCTATAACAAAGTCCATCAAATGTTTTTATGCCTTGGGGTACCTGGCTGCCTCAGTGAGTGTAGCCTGCAACTCTTGATCTTGGGGTTGTGGGTTCAAGCTCCGTGCTGGGTTTAGAGATTACTGAAAAATAAAATCTTTAAAAAAAAAGTTTTTATGCCCCTAGTATGGTTCAGGAACATTGCTGGGTGCTGAGTCCAAATTTTAGCTTAGCATATGAATTTCACCATGATGTGGTTCCTGAAAATATCTCCAGCCACATTTCTCAGCATTCACTCACATGAATCAGTCTGTGATATATACTGTTTCCTCTGCCAGGAATGCCTTTCCCAGCTTCTTCGTCTAGCTAACACATATTCAGTTTTCAAAATACTACTCAATATCTCCTCTGGAAGGCTTTTCAGTCCCCTAACCCATCACGTCTGACTTAGACCCTCCTCTGAGTTTCTCGAACCTTCTATGCCTTCCTTTATCATGGGTCTTTACACACTGAACTATAATCACTGGCTTTTCTTTCCTCCATTAGCTTGTAGGTTCCTTGCAAGTCCAAATCATGTCTAACTTGACTGTGTTTCTACATCCACTGGCACAGAGCCTGGCACACGGCAAGTTCTCAATAAACAATAACAATAATGCTAATTAATACTCTGGTTTCTCTTCATATGGCATAAATCTTTCATCTTTTATTACAGATTTCTGTGGAGGAAAAAAGCCCCACAATAATGCTAATTAATGTGTGAGGTACTATTCTAGAGTCTTAGGTATGTTATTTCATTTTCATGATAGCCTTGTGGAATAGTTGAGTCGATCCCAGATTTTATAGATGAGAAAATCAAGGCTCACAAAAGTTAACTAACTTGCTCAAGTTCATACTGAGAACAAGTGGCAGAGAAGTCCATCCAAATATAAAACCTATATACTTGGGGTGCCTTGGCAAAGTCGGTTGAGTGGCTAGCTCTTGGTTTTGGTTCAGGTCAGGATCCTTAGATTGAGCCCCACATCAGGCTCCCCGCCGAGCAGGGCATCTGTTTCAGGATTCTCTCTCTCCCTCTGCCCTTACCCTCACTCGCGTGGATACGTACTCTCTCTCTCTCAAATAAATAAGTAAATTTTTATAAAAAAAAAAAATACTATATACTTAAGCATTATTAAAACTGGCTTCCTAATAATTTAATGAATGAATTATTAAAGAAACAAACAAACGAAAAAACTGGCCTGCCTCTTATTCAATTACCTAGTTAATTTCAGAATACCTGGGCAAGTTCTTTCTGCAGGTTACTGGTCATACGTCTTTGTGAATCTGGTTTGGGGCCCCCAGTTTCCAGTTTCCTCAAGAGTGTACTTCTTTCCACCAGTAAGTATGTACTCTGTTCACTGGGACTGCTCAGAGCTATTTCAGATAAGCCCTCTTGATACAACATTTCTTCAATCTCTTTTATTTGCACTTCTGTTAGGAAGAAATGACAGAAACAAAGCTGTTAAAAGAAATGCTGGCAAATAATTGCTGTTATAAGATGTTAAATGTGTTCTTAATGAAATAGCAAGTTAATTTTTTAAAAATCAGCTACACTGCTACTACCAGTCTTCTCCCCGTCCCTCCAGGTTGTCTACAAACTTTCAGAAAAGATAACAAAAAAAGTAGTGGGAAATGGTTCTCAAAAGTGGTATTCTTACTGTTGCATAACTTTAAAATCTGTTGTTGTTTTATTGAGTCCTTACTATGTGGTAGGTATTGTATTAAGCACTTAAGGTAAATTTATGTCATCTAATCCGTGCAACAATCCACTGAGGTAGGAAACATAATTATCCCATTTATGAGACAAGGATGCAGGCATCAACAAGCCAACTAATTTGTGTAAGGTTACTTAACTAGTCCTGCCAAAATTCTTGGTGATTTCAATATTCAGGTAGATTATTCTAGTGCCCTGGCTTCTCAGTCTCTTCATCAACTAACTTCCAAAGATTGAGTCCTCCACCCCATCTCAGCCCTACTCCACAGCAATTCTCTAGATCTTGTTAGCAGCAACTTCCCAGTCTCAATTTCAAGCAACCCATTCTCCAATCACTCTTTCCTATGTGCTTCTTCTAGTAGCTAGATGTCAACAAGTTTTTGACCATACTGACAACTATAATCCACTAAATTTAAACACTTTTCAGTGTTCCTTATCCGACTCTCATTCTCATTTACTTTCTTACCTAGCTTAGATTCATCTAAGCAATTCATCATTATAATCACCCCCCCCCTTGAAAACATTCACAACTCCCTTGCCCCTCTTTCCTTCCATTATACTGAGCGGACAGAACTCCAGCCTGTAAACCAACCCTTCACCTCTCCTGCCCCTCACTCCAGAAGCTAAATGTAGCTGGAGAAAACTGCACAGCCAGTGCTGATTGGTTTCACTCTAAATTCATATCTACTCACCTCAAGTGGGTCCTTATTGTCCACCAATCCCCCCCCCCACAGTTCCTTGGAATTCTCTCTCTCATTTCCCAGAGATCTAGACCGTTATTTCATTCCTCTCTCTCCTCAAGTCTCCAATGCCTCCTTCCCCATCCTCAGTCTCAGCTGATTACCCTGCTTCTTATTTCACTGAGAAAAAACCAGCACTCCAGCTTCCACAAACTCTCCTTACCAAATCTGTCAATTCCCACCTACTCTTCCTTCTTGTGAAATTTAACAAACTATCCTTGCTCCTAAGGCCAGACTCTCCCCTTGTGCGCTGGATCCCATTCCCACTTATCTCAAAGACAACACGCTTTCATCATTTCTCTCTGGGACACCACACACTGTTGGTTTTCCTCCTGTCATGCGTGCCACTCCTTCTCAGACTTCTTGGCTAATTTCTCACCTTTCCAAACTCTAAACATAGAAATGCCCAGGGCCCAGCTCTGAATCTTCTTTTCATTCCCCAGGTAATTGCCTATCGTCCCAAGGCTTTAAGTGTTGGCTATTTGCTGATGACTCCCAGATCCACCGCTCTAGCTTGCAGTGTCTTCCAAACATACACAACTGTCTACTTGGCATTTCCACTGGGATGTCTAATATATGCATCAAAATGTATGTATCCGAAAGCAAATTCTTTACTGTCTTCCCCAAATGGGACTTCCCATAGTCTCCCCAACCTAAGTAGCTGGAACTCTAATATTCCAACTGCTCAGGCCAGAAAGCTTTGGGTCACCAATGATTTCTCCCCTTTTCTCCCACCCAACATTAAATTCATTATAAAATCATATTATTTCTACCTTCGAAAGATATCCTTTAATTATACAAGCATTTCTGAAGTGATTAAGTTTTATATTCCTAAAATAAACAAACATGTACTTTGCAAACTGCTCACTAAAAATAATAAAGCTTATTGAAAAACCAGATTGGTACAGACAGTTCTAAACCTCTGTCATTGTGTAACTAGAGTGCTATAAAAAATACTGGTAATCCTAATAATTACACTGGTACACTTAAAGAGATACATCAAATTCCTAAAAAATAAATACTATAGTAAATATAGGACTTTTGTCTTCTTTTAAAAAATCAGGCTTGCTGTAAAGGTGAGCTAAAAGAGCTGAGTCTGCTATCTCTCTGTCAAAAAAAAAAAACTAAAAAAAAAAAAAAAAAAGAAACAAAGCCAAATGCACAAGATTAGGGCTATCTTTGCAATAAAACACTTCCCAGAAGAAACGTGGCCAAACTGAGTCCCAAAGAATGTGGGACAAACGAGCTTCATGTTTAAGCTCCAAGGCTTGCTGGTAAGCCCAAATCATTTACATGCTGGGGTACACTATATACGAACTTCTGCATTAAAATGACATAATTCCCCTATTTACCAATCCTTCATGAGCTAATTTATCTTGGCAGCAGGATACACAGTATCTTCCATTTCTCACACAATGGCAGATTATAGAGCCCTGAACAACCCTCCTGCTGAGAATAACTAAGAATGCCAGAAGAAATTGAAAAACTCTTCAAAATGCAACCACCATACAGACAAAAATAGAATGTAAACTTTTAAACCAGCAGAAGAAAACTCAGTATATTCAATGGAAAACAAGAAAGGAAAATAAAGGAAACAAGAGTGCAGTACATATGAAATAGGTCCTATGCTTAACTGAACCTTTCCACCTGAGATTCAAAATAAAGAAAAAACTTCCATCAGACCCTTGTGAAAGGAAGGTCTAAAATAAGAAGAAAAAAAAAAAAGATCTCAAATGGAATATGTGAGATGCAAGGGAAAATACTGAGCAAAGAAAATAATAAATGTGTGGTAAATATAAGTAATCACTGTCCCTATGTAATAATAATATCTACTTTGTGAGGTTAAACAAAATAGAATATTCTAAAGGGGTCCTATCCATGTCTTCTCTTGCAGCTTTGTAGGACTTAATAAACATTTCCTGAGTCCTTAATACGCTAGGTACTTTACAAGGCAGGTGCTGTGGGAAACACAGAAACCACTAAGACCAGGGCATGATCTCTGCCCCAGAGGAGCTGACACAGGTCACTGTGACACAGTGTGGTAAGTGCTAGAATAGACATTGAAGGAAATAACCATCTTGTACTCTCTCACACACATTCCCGACTATTTCAGAATAGATAGTTTAAAAAGACCAGGCAGAAAATACACTCAAAACATGGTAAGTACTTTTCTTGGAGTGGAGGATTATAATTTTCCCCCTTCCTTCTACTTTTATACATTTCCCAAATTTCTATAATTGTCACATATTATTTTTAGAAGTAGAAAAAAAATAAACTTCACACTGTTAACAAAAGGAAAAAATACCCTGTTTCGGTTGGAGCTCTTTAACCACATTTCGAAGCTGTTTGTTTTCCTCTTTACAACCGCGAGAAAATGCTTCTCTTTCCTCTGTTAAGTTATGGACATGGTTGGCATAATTTTCCACCTAAAAAGAAAATAATACATTTTCGTACTCTTAGTCCATGATTCATATAGTAACCCATATCAAATCTATGAAGTTAAAGAGTCATTGAGAGATTACCATACTATCCTGTCTATAATCTAAGAAATAAACAGAAAACTTGGCTTTCCTTAAGTGTGAGTCTCCCTCCCTAAACTTCCTTCCAGCTGTTTCATTTTATCAGACACTGTTACCCATAGATATGACAACACATCTCTACAAATTTCTGGGACAGTCACAATCTCTAACTTTTTTTCCATTAACTTAAACCGGGTTTCAAATCAAGTCTCCTTATCTACGGTTTAGGCAATATAGCATGATATCCATGAACAGAGAAAAATCTCCACAATAATTGTTTATCCTCCTGTGCTAACAATGATGATTAAGATGTCTGAAATGTTAACAGAAGATTGTATTAAAATACTGGGTATTTTTAAAAATAGCTTTTGGTTAACATGGCAACTACATAAAAGGTACTTTTATGTGGCTCATAATAATAGATTAAAAGCTAGCTCGATGTTCCAGGCATTATATTAAGGATATCAAATACTTCATTTTCACCGCAATTCTCTGACACCGTTATCCTCCCACTTTATAGGGGAAGAAGCAGGCTGTTAAGAGGCCAAGGGATTTGCATTCCCATACAGGAAATAAGGGGAGGAGCTAGACTTCACACTCAGCAGGGCCAGACCCAGAGGCTAAGCTCTTACCTATCTTGCCAAATTGCTTAGAAGTGGACTAACAAAGTAACTGAATTGCATTTTGCTGAATCGTGTTGAAACCTATTGCACAACTCCTCATAAAATGAACAAAGAGCTGAATGGTATAGCAGAGGTAACTCGGCACTGCCACCCAACTTTATAACTTCCTGCTAATCTTCAGCTTCTGTCTCTTCAAAATGGCAGGAACAATTTCTTTTCTAATAATTACAGCTATAAGTGATTGTATACCTGCTAGGTGTCAAGTCCGTGTGCGTGAAATGTTTTATGGACATTAACCTGTGTAAACCTCATACATCTCTTTGAAGAAGTTATTACTATCCCCATCTTACAGATGAGGAATTTCAAGTTCAAAGAAGTTAACTAACTTGCCTAAGGTTACACAGAAAGACAGTACTAAAGGTAATTTTTCACCCCCATTTGCCTAATGTTAAAGTTCATGGTCTATTATGCTGTCCTGCTTTTCTTCTAAAGGAGCTGCATTCTTCTTTAAGAGTTTGGAAATCAAACTGTCCTCTAAAAGTTAAATTTAAAAATCAGTAAGCCTATCTGAGCTGAGATGTTGAAACGCAGCAGAATGATTTCTAAGCAACCTGAGAAAATTTCTTAACTCATTTAAAGAAAGAATATGTCAAAAAGTAGGTTGATCAGTATTGGAAACATCAAAAGAGTGGTAAGAAAGTCAAAAGATGCCATTATCTACTCCTTTAAGGGCTAGGTACCCTACCTGGTTCTAGTCTATAAAACGTCCAGAAATAAAGGCAGGTATAGAGAGCCCTATGGTGGAAATCAGGCTACCTTAGCCAGTACTATAAAAATTAGAATATTTGTTGAGGAAGTAAACAACTGTAATGCAGGGTACCTATAGAGAAAGAATCTATCAGCCACAGGACATGCATGTCTGGTTCTTACGGCAATATGACATTTCTTTTTGTCAACTAGTAAGCCGGTATCTATTTTTCCACAAACTTCTCTGTGAGTGTAATTAATATAAGGTCACCTTTGAGAAACAGATCCACTGACTAATCAGGTTTCTAAGCCTGCAAGCTACAAGCAAGAGAGTCAGCTAAAGGGTCGGTTATTGAAACAGGATGAATTTACCAAGATAATGAAAGCCACCTTGAGCAGACCTATTTGAATGTCCAACCAGTCATCTCTGGGTAACATCCTATACATATACTCTACTGGAAATGAATACAGACTGTTGGAACATTTTAGGGAAAAAAAGTACATGCAAGTGCTTTGCAAACTACACAGTAATATTCAAATGTTGGTTTTTAACATGCCGATTTAATGAAGGACAACGAACAAAACCACAGGTATCTTAAAACTTTTTGTTATTAGCTCTTACTTCTTTCATTTCTTCCATGTGCTTCACTGTAAGCTCTTCTAAATTTCTGGTAGCGATGCTCAGCCTGTCTTCACTTTTCTGGAGGAAGCACCAAAATAAAATAGAGTGGTTCTTCTGTGGCAACAAGGGATTCAACCCCTTCTTTCTCAAGATGGTGAAATATATATTCTACCTGAACTTGTCCCTTGGTAAAAGAGATAAGCGTATGTACATGTACGCGCATGCATACAACACACATACACGCACACAACTGAGCATGCGAGAAAACTGACATATATATATATATATATATATATATATATATATATATATATACACACAACTAGAGTTAGACACTGTACAAAGTAGTTTAGTTCTCCTGTTAATTAATGGGTATGTTATCCAGTTATGATGAGCATTTACATGAATAGCCAACAACACAAAGAAAATTAAAGTTTCAAACAGCTTTATAACATCTTCTAAAATAAGAAACGATGACATTATATATAATGCAAATGTGTGTTTTTAAAAAAATACAAGCTTTTCTGTATGCCCAGTTCTGAAGTTTACAATTTAGTAATCTGAAAACCACCCAAAGGCCCCTTGCAAAGTTATAAATTCCAAAGAAGCCTTTTTTCCCTCAATTGAATTTGAGAGATAAAAGGACTCTTCTGGAAGCTAGAGAGTTCACGGATTCCGTATTATCAAGGAATTATTGTGCTCACTGAATATGGCTTAAAATTTCTG
>JAPYYM010001724.1:0-13127 GCA_028534135.1 Potos flavus
TTTTTTTTTTAGAAGATATCAGAGTTCTGTTTTTGCCCTTCTGCCCAATATGCGCCCTCGTACTCTTCCAAGCTTCACTTTATTTATTTATTTATTTATTTATTTATTTATTTATTTATTTAAAAGATTTTATTTATTTATTTGACAGAGAGAGACAACGAGAGAGAGAGAGAGAGAGAGAGAGAGAGCACAAACAGGGGGAGCAGCAGAGGGAGAGGGAGAAGCAGGCGCTCCACTGAGCAGGGATCCCGATGTGGGGCTCGATCCCAGGACCCTGGGATCATGACCTGAGCCGAAGGCGATGCTTAACGACTGAGCCACCCGGGCGCCCCAAAGCTTCACTTTAGATACACAACTAGATGCAGCACCTCCCAGAAGAATACTCAGGCTTGCTTGGAAGGGGCGTGAGGCAGACAGAAGAAAAGCAGGAGCTGTAGGATTGCTTTTTTCCCCAAAATAAAATGATCTGAGTAGCTTGGTGATAAGAAGAGCCCAGAAAGGGGCTGTGTGGAGTTTTCATTTATTTCATTGTCTCCATGTTCCAGGGACCCATTTGCTGGGAAGAAGAGGATGGCCCAAAAATGTCCAGGCTGATGAAGGCCCGGTCATCACAGGAACCAAACTGAGTGCTATGCACATCACAGTGTCCTTAGACTGATGATCTGAAAAGCAGGCCAGGTGGGTGCACAAATGGCCATTGTGGAAACAAACTCTTAAGGCCCTCATTTAATTCAGCTTTGATTGGAAAACGTAATGAATGTTGCCTCCCCCTGATCAATTGCTATTTATGAGGAAACGTGAAAGCATGGGAGTCTTTTTACACAGGTAATTTGGAAAGACAAGTCCTGGGCAAGGCACTACAGATTGTTTTCAGACCAAGAATGGGAAGGGATCACAAATATTCATACCTATTTCCATAAAAATTAAATTTGTATTTTTTTCTATATCTCATTATCATAAAGTTGATCTGTCCAAGATTACTAAGAAAGTTACAGACTTGTCTGTTACGGCAAAATAAAATCGTTTGATACCTTAATAGTAGTTCCAAGACTTTTGAGAGTATGTGATTTATTATGAGATTATGCTGTTAGACTGTTTATAAAATTTTTTATTTAAAATTATCGGTTATATTTGACATAGAACTTGAGTTCACCCACCAGCTCTAGGTCAATATGTTGTAATTAATCCAGTTCTCTCTTAATTCAGTTTATGAAAAAAGACTTTGTAGCTACTGTTCAAGTACTAGCTAATACAATATATCATATCCTCCTTATAAAATATATTCACAATTTAAAAAAAGGGACTATAAGTGATTAACCTCAAAACATAAAGTGAAATCTTGATTATTGTGACAAGAGCTAAGGACATTATCAAACATGGAATCAAAATGAAGAAATATCATAAGAAATTCAGGAAAAAGTTTATAGAAAATATAAAACTAAAAGAAGATATTAGCAGCTCTCAAAACCTTTGACAAAACAGCTATACAGAAAAAAGAGGGGAGGTTGTGAAAACAGATAGAATGTAAATAATTACTAAAATTAGTTTAGTGTAGTAAATGTATGTTTCTAATTTAGGAAGAGGAATGAGGCTTACTTTTCTAATATCTATGACTTAGTTTGAAAATTAGAGATTACAGGTTGTGCCATGGGATGGCATAACTGTAGTAAATTCTCCAAAGCAAAAATTTTATAGATTACATTTTCTGATCATGATAATAAAGTAGAAATTATTAACCAAATTTAAATGAAAAATCCCTTCCAACATATAGATTTATTTTTTTTTAAGATTTTATTTATTTGACAGAGAGAGACACAGCGAGAGAGGGAATTCAAGCAGGGGGAGTGGGAGAGGGAGAAGCAGGCTTCCTGCTGAGCAGGGAGCCCGATGTGGGATTCGATCCCAGGACCCTGGGATCATGACCTGAGCCGAAGGCAGACATTTAATGACTGAGCTACCTAGGCGCCCCCCAACATACAAATTTGAAACAAAATTCTAAACATCTGTTGGTTGAAAAGGAAATCAAGTCCATTTCATTTGTAAGCTATTAAGAAGAGTAGTAGGAGAATGAAAAAATCTCTTCCCACTTGAAAATGAAAAATCGCTATTCTGAAACTAGTTGGTCAAAGGGGAAATTCAGTCATAATTAGACACATGAAAATGTAAAGAATATAACCCAACCGTATTTCTTGATCTTGAATGCTTTTCTAATTTCACAAAAATAAAAGAAAATGCATACATTATAAAATCAATTCAAACATTGCAATTTTTTTTCAGACAAAGTAAGAAGGGGGAAAAGAATGGGAAAAGCAAAAACTAACAAGTTAGAAAATAGAAAACAGAATTATTAAATTTTAAAGAAAACCAATAAAAATACATTTCTGCTAGGAATAAATGAAACACAAGACATATAGGATGAGAAGATTAAAAGTTAGAGAAGGCATTAAAATTAAAAGAAAATACCACTCAAAATCTGATGCTCAGGCTTGAGAATCTCAATGAAATAGAATTATCTGGGGAAAAAATTTTTTATTTTAAAAAACAGTTTAAAAAGAGGATAACTTAAATCAATTTCTTTTTTTTAATTAACATATAATGTATTATTTGTTTCAGGGGTACAGGTCTGTGAATCATCAGTCTTACACAATTCACAGCACTCACCATAGCACATACCCTCCCCAATGTCCATCACCCAGCCACCCTATCCCTCCCATCCCACCCCTCAGTAACTTAAATCAATTCTTTAAAAAGAAATCTTTCAAAGGAATGATTTAGAGCCAGATGATTTTACTGGGTTCTTGCAAACTGCCAGGGAATAGACAATTTCTATCTACACAGTATTTTTTCTGGGAAAGAAAAGTCGAAGAGTTTTCAAATCTAATACTCAAACCTAACAAAACACTACATGAAAACATCAGACCAATTCAATACAAAATGCAGACTTTAAAAAACTATAAAATTCAATTAGGTAAGAGTGTAATCCACCACAAATAAGTAGGGCTTGCTCAAGAATATGAAGATAATTTAATAATAAGTTTATTAATATAACAGATTCTAGCAACAGGTCAAAAGAGAAAAAAGGCATCATCATCTCAGTAGGTGACGGGAAGGCATTTGATGAAATACATCTCCCATTCTTGATTTAAAACGTACTCTCAATTTAAATAAATAAATAAATATATATTTATTATATAAATATATATATAACTATATAAATATAAATATATATAATATATATAAATATTTATATAGTTATATATAAATGCTATTTATTTATAAATATAAATATATATTATAATATATATATTATTTATATATATAAATATATATATTATATATAAATATAAATAAATAGCATTTATATATAAATATATTTTTTAAATATATACATATTTAATAAATAAATAAATATACATGTTTATATAAAAAAGTATTTTCTTTACATGAACCAGTATTGAATCAATAATTGAATCGCTTCTCGGCCTTTTGGCTAAGATCAAGTGTAGAATCAATAGTTGAAATCATATTTACAGGTGAAAACTATTAGAAGTATTTTTATTAAGGAGTAGAACTCTTTGGTACCAAGCCAATTATTTAATATTATCCTGGAAATTCTGGACTGTACACTAAGACAGAAAATATAAATAAGCAATATAGTCATTGGAAAAGAAGAAGGAACATTACCTGCAGATGATATTAATTATCTTTCTAGAACACTCAAGAATCAAGGAGTAATAACAAAGTTCAGAAAGGGTTCTGGATAGCAAATAAATGTAAACAACACTTAACGTTTACAGGTATTAGTGATAACCAGTTAAAAAAATATAATGGGAAAAAGTCACTCACAATATAAAGAAAAATATTAAAAAATACTCAATTAAAAAAAACGAGAACAGAATTATATTTTTAATTACAAGATAAAGCTGAGAAAATACAGAAAACTGAACGAAATAACAAAAAATGTGGATAACTGGAAGGGGAACTTAGAAGAATGAGATCAAGTCAAAACAGCATTATACAACCAATAGAAATGTCAGTATTCAATTTCAGAGTTCAGCCATTCCTTCTCCACTGACCTGCGACTCTGGGAGGGTAGGGAAATGGAAAGAAAATGTGAAAAGAAAAATTATCCTTCCTATACTCACAGTTTGTGTAGATGGGTTTTCGAAATGGCTTTCCCTTAGAAAAGATAAAGGCCACTGTGATGCAGTTGATGGTGGCGACGGGCCACAGCGTGGTACTCTCAAAACTTAAAATTGAACCAGGAATCAGAGTTGCATTTCCAGTCCCATTTCTCTCCAAACTCACATTCGTCGAGAAATTGCTTTGGTTGTCCAGAAAGCACTTACTACAAAAGAATTGCCAGCATTTATGGAATTTTTTATTCTATTTTTATCCAGGTGGTAGGGAAAAAAAAAGTTTATCACTATCATGGGATCTCAGCTTTCAAATTGTTCCAGCCAGTAACTACCAAGGCATATTTTGTTCACTTTTTGCAATGACAAAGCAGAAATAAAATTTAAAACAAGTCAAAATTATTCTTTGTCTAGCATTCCATTTAGAACAAGTGATCTGTCTTGAAAGGACTTGGGTGATAATTTTCTACAGCATTCCTTTCAATTCAAAATGAATGAACCATGGCTGTGTGTGTGTGTGTGTGTGTGTGTGTGTGTGTGTATCTGTGTACATGGTGGGGTGTGTTGTCATATGTGTGCCTGTATGCGTGTGTGTGTGTGTGTGTGTGTGTGTGTGTGTGTGTGTGTTGTTTTCTCTTCTGTGGACTAATGTAAGCCTACTAACTTAGGCCCTGAGTTTGAATCTGCCCACGCTAATCCACTCTCTTACCGAAGATCCAAACATGACTCTCTCCTGCTTCTAAGTGTCTATGGCTCTATTTTGCTAATAAATTAAGTTCCAACTTCTCAGGCAAGTTCAGAAGATCTGCGTACTCTGGTCTCTATCTGCCTTCCTTCCCTTATCTTTTGCCAGTCTTCCTATGCTCCTTATACTCCAAACATAGGAATATTTTCTGTTCCCCAAATATCACAGTTTGCACACATCTGGGTCAGGCACTCTATTCCCTGTTCATCCCTTTATCTGAAAGTCTTTGTCTTTAGTTCACTGGCAAGCATAATTACTGTCCCCCATTCTTGCTTCTAGTGCTGCATTTAGCTCATGTTTTGCAATTATTCATTCGCATATTTTTATTTTCCGCCTCAGGGATGAGAGTTTCTTGAATATGAACTTTCTTCTTGGTTTTATTTTGTTATTGTTTTATCAAATTTACAAATCCTTAGCACCTAGCACAGAAATGCCACAAAATATTTGCTCCAAAAAGTATTTAAGAGATGAGTTTTCCCAGTCCAGATCGATCTATTAGCAATGTTCATTTTTTTAAATAATCGAACTCACAAATTAGTATCTATCCACTTTCTTGTTCAGCTTGAAACTTTTTACTCTTATAACTGGTTAGAGATGAAATTAGTTCCCAACAAATAGACTAAAGTCTTTTAATCCTTGGTTCCCTAGGGTCCTGAAATGTGCTTTGCATATGGCAGATGTTCAGTTACTATTTGCTGAATACATTAATGAAACAAATCATCAGTAGTCAGAAAGTGTTCTTGCACAAAGGGGACAGATAGACCAAAGGCCTGAATTATAGAGTTTAACATAAAAGTGTATCTAATCCGTCATACTTACATGGCAGATAAGAAAGTTAAGGCATAGCATGGCATAGCTGGTTAGTGATAGAAGCAGGACTACCTATCCATCGCCCTTTGGGCTATACCTTCTTGTCCCCCAGATTCAATCAGAATTTTATCTCTGAGTACATGCACTCCAATTAGGAGAAAAATCTTGTTTTGAGAAAAATCAGATTATGAATTCTCACTCCAAGTAACACTTGAATTGCTGAATTTAGGATCTCAATGACAGTCTTGGACATCATTTGATAGTTTTTAATCTTTCACTGATTCCTGGGCTCTGGCTCCTTCAGGATCACAGTGGAGTGTATGTAAAGGAGTTTGTAAAAGACTTACTTCAAAAATAGCTACTCCTTTTCTGCCTTCCTTTTGGAGGTCAGGCAGTCTTTGCCAGAAAAAATAAAGTTTGAATATCTATGGCATAGTTCACCACATTTTACCTTTAATTTATAGTTAAAGACTTGCCCTGAGTCTAGTGTTCAATTCAATCAGAAAAATGGTACCATCAACTAACATTTGATTCATTTGAAAAATGCAAACTAATTTAAGCAAATCTATCTTGTAAAAAAGGGGTCAGCTAACTACAGCCCATTAGGTCAAATCCAACTCAATGCCTCTTTTTGTAAATAAAGTTTTTTTTAAATTAACATATAATGTATTATTTGTTTCAGAGGTACAGGTCTGTGATTCATCAGTCTTACACAATTCACAGAACTCACCATAGCACATACCCTCCCCATCTTTTTGTAAATAAAGTTTTATTGGAACACGGTCACACCTGCTTTTTTACATATTGTCTATGGCTGCTTTTCACTACAACAGTAGCGCTGAGTAATTGCAACAGAGATTGTCAGATCCACGGAGCCTAAAATATTTACTGTCTGGCCCTCCACAACAAATGTTTGCTGACCTCTGGTCTATATGATCTCCAAACTACCAGGGAATAAATACATTCATTCAGTCAACCAATGGTTGGATCTACACATTAACAACAAATGTGAAGATCTCTTCCCACCCACTGCACATAGCTCACCCCAGGACTCCACCCATTAACTGTGTTCTGTGTTCTATCTTGTCATTGGTATTTTGCAGTGTGGAGACACAACTTTTTAAATTAGAAATTTAGGGGATATGCGCAAACCAACTTGTACAATGACATCGGGTGTTCATTGTATCACCTTCAGAAAGGAAAACTAAAAAACTGAACTTTACCTGTATCTGTAGACCTCACAATACCAGGGTTGCTGCTTCACATAGAGAAATGCACAGATTTGCACAATGCAGGTGAAGCAGGTGTTCAGGAAGACTGAGAGCAGCAAAGGTGGAGAGAGGAGCTGTCCTGCTGGTCGGTAAGGAGCCAGCTTTGGGTAGGCATGAGTTGAACTCACTGAAAAACAAATGCATTTTCCCCTATTACGATTTCATTATTGACAGTAATTACTAAGATTGAGATACATATTATCTCGAGACTTGCATTGGAGTTCAGATTCAGCAAACATGAATGAGGCTTTATGTCTAGATAAGCACATTGCCTAGGTGCATATCCAATGCCACCAGCCCTTGCCTCTTCCATGCTTTTGTTTCACCTTCAGAGATGAAAACTAATAGGTTTAAAACTTCTGTTAATTATACATTTACCATGCTTCACGGTGCAAATATTTTCTTCACAACCAGACTGACCAAGAATGGTATGCAAAATAGAGCGGTGGCCTTTCACATGGATAAGCAGTACTATGATCTCTCAGTAGTGGTGGGAAGGTGGACAGTTAAGAAGAGGAGAGTAAAGGACACCTGGGTGGCTCAGTCAGTTAAGTGTCTGCCTTTGGCTTAGGTCGTGATCCCGGGGTCCTGGGATCGAGTCCTGAATTGGGCTCCTTGCTCAGTGGGGAGCCTGCTTCTCCCTCTGCCTGCCTCTCCCCTTGCTTGTGCTTGTGCTCGTGCTCTCGCGCTCTCTCTCTGACAAATAAATAAATAAAATCTTAAAAAAAAAAAAGAAGAGGAGAGTAAGAGGCATCAGGCTAGACCAATCTTCATAAACTGGGGATTTTTTTTTTATTATTCATTCAGCCAACATTCTCAAAGTACTTCAGGTACCAGGATAGATGCTGGAGGTGTTCTATTCCTCTCTGGTTAAGTCGTAAATGGAGGACTGCTAGAACACATTACACCTGGTCAGGAAAAATAGCTCATAAAATAATCTTGCTTCCAGATGAGAGTGTTAAAATGTATCATAGTTTTGATCCTAAGGTTGTTTTTTTTTTTAATTTAAAAGATTGGCAGGGGCACCTGGGTGGCTCAGTCGTTAAGCGACTGCCTTCGGCTCAGGTCATGATCCCAGGGTCCTGGGATCGAGCCCCGCATCGGGCTCCCTGCTCCGTGGGAAGCCTACTTCTCCCTCTCCCACCCCCCCTGCTTGTGTTCCCTCTCTCGCTGTGTCACTCTCTGGCAAATAAATAAATAAAATCTTTAAAAAAAAAAAAAAAGATTGGCAATGGGCAGAGATTAAACAGAACAACTATAAGAAAAGATGACTGCTTTCTTCTTAGAAGCCATATATTCTAACAAGCTGATGAAAATGGAATGTACTTTACTTCCTAGAGCAGCACAGGAAAGAAGCATGGAAAGGTCAGGAATTAGATACAATGCATTCAAAGGTTTACATTATAGTCAGGTTTCAGTTCTTGTCTTCATATCTATTGCCTTTTCCTTTTTTATAGCTGATCACTGGTTTCTTTAATGTAAGGAAGAAAGTAGGGTGCATATGCTTAGGTTTGTGTTCATGCATGTAGGGGCGAGGCAGTAGGAGCAGGTGTCCAGTTTGGAATGGTAACACTCAAAGCAGGTCTTCAGTTTGCGCAGTGCGTTCCCGGGTAATCACGTGAACTCTCTGGTTCTTCATTTTCTCATGTATAAAGTAAATGTGTAGGAATGTCTAAATGGTCTCCAAAGTCTCTCCCAACTCATTTACTCTAAAGCTCTATCTATCTAACTATCTAAGGCTTTACCTTTACCAATTTAATCAATGTTTCCCCAGGAGGATGCTAGGCTACAGGCCATGGGGTATGCAGAGATGAGGAGGACATCTCATCTGCCCTGAAGAGATTGAAGTCTGAAGGAACAACACAGATGGGTTGTGTAATAAAGAATTTGGCCGACCTTTACTCCCAGTTCCTGGGATGTATCCTCTAAATAGTTGGGATTTCTTGAGTTGACAAAAGTGTTTTTATTCATGGTAGCCCTGCTGGCGTATGCAAACAAGATCACAGATGGTGGGCCCAAAGAAAGTTGGTGATAAAGTGATGACTCAGGGTGGAACTGGCCATGCCACAAAAAAAGCTAGAGATTGAGATCAACTTCATGGCCAAGGATTCAACCAATCATGTCTATGTAAGGAAAACCCAATAAAAACTCTAGACAAGACACCGAAGTTCAGGTGAATACTGTTTGGTAATACTCTGCATATTGTCGCCGTGGATGTGCCAGGAAAGTAGGGCAAACTGACTCCCCATGAAGACGACAATGGAAGTGTTGAGATCCTTCCACCATGGATCCTTTCACCAGACCTCCCCCAGTGTGTCTCTCCCTTTGGCTGGTTCTGATTTGTGTCCCTTTGCTATAATGAAACTGTAATCCTATGTATAGTACTTTCCTGAATTCTGTGTTATTGATATGAATTACTGAACCTGAGGGGAAAATGAGAACGCCCAAATTTGCAGCCAGCCGGTCAAAAGTGCGAATGGGACCCCCAAACTTATAGCTGAGGTCTGAAGTAAGGACAGTCGTAAGGAGGTTATGCCCTTAACTTGTGAAGTTGGCCTCACTCTGGGTAGTTGATGTGAGAAGTCATTGCATGGCGTGTAAGGAAGGGGCACACAGTGTGGCCTCTTGTCAATGCAAAGAGACAGTGCTCTGGCCACAGAAGGCAGAGGCTGCCATGCTTGGAGTTTTTTCCACGTTCCTATACTCAAGCAAGAAGATGGGTACAGAGGGCATGAAGAGGCTGCGGGCGATGGAGAGAGGAGCAACTGCATCTCCGTGCATTTGGCTCTACCTCTCCAGTCCTCTCTTCCTCAGATGCTCGCTGAGTTTATGACTTTTCTTTTACCCAGAGACTATACTGGGTTGAATTATTGACCTCATTGTGGTGGAGTGCACTTTACCACCCTTTAATTTTGGTTTCACCAGGTGATTTTCTCAGGCCAAAGCGATGTTAGCAGAGGTTTCAGGTGTGCTCGCGTGGCCAGCCTCGCTCTCTGTGATCACAATGAGAGACGTCCAAGTCTGTCATTCCAGCCTGGCTCCAGAATGAAAAATGTGGAGCAGACCTGAATGAAATGCATAGATAGCATGGACCAAGACCAACGGATCTACATCCTAAAGCCGATCAGGTTCAGCTGACCTAGATCAGCTGAATGACAGTCTATCTACAGAGCAGGAGTGGGTATTGTAAGCCACAGAATTTGGGGGAGAGGTTTGTAATACAGCATTATTGTGGCAATAGCAGATTGAAGCAGAGTCCTTACATAATGAATATTTTAACTCTTTCCATATTAAAAATTCTAATGCTTTCTGATTGAGAGTCTGAATATCTGACCACAAAAAATGACTAGCATTTTAGGGCCCATATTATGTTCCAGAGGCTCTGCGAAGTGTCTTACAAACATTATTTCTTTAAAAAGCAATGCAAGGGGGGGCGCCTGAGTGGCTCAGTTGGTTAAGCAACTGCCTTCGGCTCAGGTCCTGGAATCGAGCCCCATGTCAGACTCCTTACTCAGCAGGGAGCCTGCTTCTCCCTCTCCCTCTGCCTGCTACTCTGCCTGCTTGTGCTCTCTCTCTCTCTCTCTGTCGAATAAGTAAATAAAATTAGGGGAAAAAAAAAAAGCAATGCAAGGGGCACCTGGGTGACTCAGTCAGTTAAGCATCCAACTCTTGATTTCTGTTCAGGTCATGATCTCAGAGTTGAGAGATCAACCCCGCCTCAGGCTCTGTGATGGGCATAGAGCCTGTTTGGGATTCTCTCTCTCTCTCTCTCTCTCCCTGCCTCTCTCTGACGCTATCCCCTGCTCATTCTCTCTCAAAGTAAATCAAAGTAAAAAAAAAAATTTTTTTTTAAAGCAATGCAAAATAGGTGTTTCATTTCTACTTTACAAGTGAAGAAACTGAGGTTCAGAGAAGTAGGGTCTCTTACTTAAAGACCCACAGTTTGTGAACAACAGGGTGGTAATATATACTTAAGTCTGTCTAATTGTAAAGCCACCTGTTCTCTGCCCTATAGCACATTGCAGTAGTGTGGATTTCATGCATTAAAAAGGATAAAATGAGGAGCCCTAAAATGCAAGCTTGTTATTTCTCAGCAGCCAGAACTTTTCTGAATTGTCCAGGTTTCCTTAAAATGGTGATGATATATGTTATCATACTGCATGCAGAGGAATGTAAGCCTGTGAAGTGTTCTATTTCATTCAGAATTAATCATTCCCTCCTCTGAGTTTCCACAGCCCATTACTCATTTTGCTGCTATGTCATGAGGATGTCTTGCATTAAATCCAGTCATTTACACGTGCACTCAGCAGATCGTGAGCTCCCTGAGGGAGGAAACCTTGTCTCATCCCACTATCTGTCCCTCACTGAACCTGGTACAGGGCCTGCTAAGTAGGAAGACTTCGCAGTTGCAAATTTTTATTCTCAAAGTATACTTTTTAGTCATTCAGCATCATTTGGGTATAAGGTAGGTATGCTTTTCCTAAACAGTTGGCTTGCTTTATATAAAGGACATTTCAAGTCATGTATGTCAAATTTTCAGAGGCTCCCGAACCCACCTAAACTACATGCAAAATTTCGAATGTGCCTCATGAGATTTTTAAGGTGCAAAGATCTGTATGTTCCATGAGATTCTCCAAAGGGACCAAGACCCCAACAATGTGAGGAGTCCTTGAAGCACTGGTGGAATTTAGGTAAGAGAGGCATTTATATAATGGATGGGTTCCCTCCCACAGTCTTCTTCTCTGGACACTGTCTCCTTCCATATGTTGAAGTGGTTGGCCTAAATAGAGCTAAATTACATGACCTCATCTGTATTTACAGAAATAACTGGCTTAGAAGTGGACATTTTCCCCAAGTTAGGTCAATGAATTTTCTCTCCAAAATATTTGCGAAAGAGACACTGAGAGGCTGAGCTAATTAGCTGTGCAAAGACAAACAGAAAGGTTATGGAGGTTCAATAGTAGAGTCACCATTTAGGGTCATTTGCAAGGTGAATGAGTAGAAGTCACACAAAAACAGTAAGAATAGAAAGAAGAAGAAAGAGATAAGATGGCCTCTCGGAAATAAAAAAGGCGGCCTCTGTTTTCCACTCTTTAGTGCTCTAGCCCTGCTCTGGCCCCAGGAGCTTCTGAGTTTCTATTCTCAGATTTTTTTCTTTTGAGAATTACATTCTTAAACATCCTCCTACTTCTTTTCTCTTGATCTAATTTGAGTGGGTTTTGTTAAAAAGAGTAGAAATGCAGCTAGAACAATTTCCTTTCAAAATGGCTTCTGTACCTTTTAGGGTCAAACTGGGCTTCAAGATATACATTTTCTTAATTGGGTTCCCTGACTTCATTTTACTTTTCTCCTTGATTTCCCTTTAATATATTATATCTTGTCTTATTAGCTGCCTTTGCGTTGCCTTAAAATCTTGTGGGAACGAGACAGGGCATATATAGATAAGCAAGTACCTAAATTAATTAAATACACAATGATATTGCCTTTGTCCCATACTAATTCAGGATTGAGGTCAAAAGCGCTAATCTGGGAACCTGGGAAGGCAGGCCCCTTGGTGAGAGTGATTTTACATTGGTTGTCCAATTGCCAATGACTACTAACATCCGCAGATGAATGGCCACAGTTCTCAGCCTGGAACTCAAGTTCTCTCATCTGACCTGACTCGACTTTTCAAATTTTATCCCCTGCTATTTCTTTTCACATACCCTACAGTGTGGTCAAATGGAAAAACTCATGCCCCAGCTCTCTCTTGCTCATGCTGCTTCATTCTACTTGAAGTACCGTTCTTTTAGGAAAAGATTTTTGAAATCTGTCCATCTTTTCTATTTTGATCCAAATGTTACTTCTTCCACATAGCAATCCTTAGTATTTCTCTCTTTTCTCCATTGCTATCTCCTCCCTAACCCCAGATTTTCAGAAACAATCTTGCCTTTCTCTGAACTCCCAAGTCACCTGTTGTTTTCTCTCTCACCAAGATGCCTGCCTTTTCAGGTTCCCAGATTAGGGCTTTTGAGCTCAAGCCTGAATTAGTATGAGACAAAAACAACATCATCATGTATTTAATTAATTTATGTACTTGCTTATCTATATATATTCCCTGTCTTGTTCCTGCAAGATTTTATAATCTCTCCTTTCTCTGAACTCCCAAAGTACGTATTGTTTTCC
>JAPYYM010001726.1:0-13123 GCA_028534135.1 Potos flavus
ATCCCAGGACCCTGAGATCACGACCTGGGCTGAAGGCAGAGGCTTTAACCCACTGAGCCACCCAGGCGCCCCGCAATTGACTTACTCTTTAACAAAGTTCTGAAGCTGTGCTTTAATTGATCTCTGAGTTTGGTCAAATAGGATCTGAAAGATAAAATGTAACATTAAACAATTAGAAAAGTACACAAAAATAATTTTCATGTAGGTTGATAAATAACACATCCTTTTACCAGTACTCAATTCTAATAACACCTATACTTTTTATTGAAGACTACATAAAAAATAAGCATTTAAAAATAAACCAAAACTGATTTTCAAGTCAATTTCATCTGTCTAAAAATTAAAATTTCTAATTACAGGGAAAAATCAAACCTGCATTACCATTTAAATAGAATGCTCAAACAATAGAGCAATTTATTTCCTTTATCAAGCTTTGAAAAACAACCTGAAAGAGTAACACAAATTCTACTTCATTTACTACAGGAATTTCTTACTTTAACGTATCAAAACACTTCAAGTAAAAACAACTCCAGAACTGCCTTATATCTTAGTTAGAGGTTACTCATTTGGGAAGACCTAGGGATTTAAATGTTTTACATTACTAATTTGAGTATACATTATATAGTCCTTTTGGTTCAATGACTACTAAGACTGGAGACAAGAATAAAATTTTATTCCTTGTGACAATATTTTGCCCCACTTAAATAATGCCACATATTAAACTTTAGTAGCTCTATGTGTGGGAAATTTCACTGGGCTTGTCATGGAAATTCTGAGTACTTTGATAATTTATACTCTACATTCAGAATTTGAAACAGATGTCAGATGAACAGGCACAAAAATCCATATTTAGGGGTTCCTGGGTAGCTTAGTTGTTAAATGTCTGCCTTCGGCTCATGTCGTGAACCCAGGATCCTGGGATTGAGCCCCGTGTCAGGCTCCCTGCTCTCTGGGAAGCCTGCTTCTCCCTCTCCCACTCCCCCTGCTTGTGTTCCTGTTCTCACTTTCTCTCTCTCTGTCAAATAAATAAGTGAAATCTTTAAAAAAAAAAAAAAAAAATCAATATTCAAAACAAAACAAAAAAAATCCTGTATCCTTCTCATTAAAAACAGTACCAATTTCATTCTTTCTGAAATCTTGCTACTAGAAAAGTCTCCTGTTCTTGCCTAAATACTAAACACCAACACCACATACCCACACACACACCACACCCGGACTGAGTACTACAGGATTTAAAAATAAGACAATTTACTTCCAGAGAGAAAAAATCATTTTCTGTAATATGTTAAATCCAAAGTATTAAATCCAAATTAAGCATAAGAGAGGAAATAATAAAGATGATCGGAAATCAGCTAAATAGAAAACAGAAAATCAGTAACCAAAACTCAACGAAACCATACCCAGTTCTTTCAGAAGATCTACAAAGTTGATAAACCTCCTGCCAAAGTGATCAAGAAAAAATTTTAAAACACAAACTTCAGGGGCACCTGGGTGGCTCAATCAGTTAAGTGTCTGACTCTTGATTTTGGCTCAGGTCATGGTCTCAGGTTGTGAAATCAAGCCTCATATTGGGCTTCATGCTGAGTGTAGGGCCTGCTTGAGGTTCTCTCTGTCTCTCTCCCTCTATCCCTCCCTCCAACTCTAAAAAAAAAAAAAAAAATTAAATATCAAGAAGGAGAGAGATGACAACACCACAGATTCTACAAATATTAAAAAGAATAATCAGGGGAAATGAGGAATAATTTTATGCCTATACATGCAACAGGCAAGATGGGTTAATTCTTTGAAAGACAAAAACTACCAAACCTCACTCAATAAGAAATCAATAACCTAAACAGAATTAAAGAAATAGAATCTATAGTTAAAAACCTCCCATATACTATAAAGTTAAAGCTATACTTACATAAAACTTAGCAATCCCATTCCTACGTACTTGCCCAAGAAAAAAGAAAACTTAGATTTACAGCAAAATCTGTATCCAAACATTTATAGCAATTCCATTCTTAACTGCCAAAAACTGGAAACAATCCAAACATCCTTGAAGAAATAAACTATGGTACATCCACGCAATTGAATACTCAATAATAAAAAGGAACAATTAATACATACAATACATACAATTAATACATACAACAATATAGATGAATCTCAATAGATTTAGCTAAGTAAAATAAGTCATATTCAAAAGGCTACAAGCTATATGATTCCATTTATATAACACTCAGGAAAAGATAAAACTATAGGGAAAAAGAATAAATCAGAAATTTCTAGTGGTCAGGGGTAAAAGGAAGGGTACTAACAAAGGAGTAAAATAAGGGTATTTTTAGGTTACTAGAACTGTCATGCATATAGATTGTGGTATGGAGATCCAATCGTATGTGTTTGTCAAAATTCATAAAACTAATTAATAGTATTTATCACAGAATTAGAAGAAATAATCCTAAAATTTGTATGGAACCACAAAAGACTTCAGAGATCCAAAGCAATCTTGCAAAAGAACAAAATTGGAGGCATCACAATCGCAGATTTCAAACTATACTACCAAGCTATAGTAATCAAATAGTATGGTGCTAGCAGAAAAACATACACACAGATCAACGGAACAGAATAAAGAGCCCAGAAACAAACTCATGTTCAATTAATCTATAAGAATATCCAGCAGAGAAAAACACAGTCTCTTCAATACATCTGTTGGGAAAACTGGACCACTTTCTTATACCATACACAAAAATAAACTCAAAATAGATTAAAGACCTAAATGTGACACCTGAAACCATAAATATCCTAAAAGAATACAAAGACAGTAAACTCTTGGACATTGGCCTCAGTATTTTTCTGAATCTATCTCCCCAGGCAAGGGAAATAAAAGAAAAATAAACAATTGTGACTATATCAAATTAAAAAGCTTTTGCACAGTGAAGGAAACCATCAATAAAATGGAAAGGCAACATACTGACTAGGAGAAGATATTTGCAAATGATATATCTGATAAGGGGTTAATACCCAAAATACATAGATATCATACACAGGGCACCTGGACGGTTTAGTTGGTTAAGCATCTGCCTTCGGCTCAGGTGATGATCTCAGGGTTCTGGGATCAAGCCCCCCAGCAGGCTCCCCACTCAGTGGGGAGTCTGCTTCTTCCTTTCTCTCTCCCTCTGTGATATCTCTTGCTCTCGCTCTTGCTCTGTCTCAAATAAATAAACAAAATCTTAAAAAAAAAAAAAAAAAAAGAACTCATACATAAAACAATCTGGTTTAAAAACTGGCAGAGAACCTGGGTAGACATTTTCCAAAGACAATACCCAGATGGCCAACAAACACATGAAAAGATGTTCAACATCACTCATCATCAGGGAAATGCGAATCAAAATCATAATGAGCTATCACCTCACACAAGTCAGAATGGCTAGTATCAAAAAGACAAGAACGAATGTTGGGGAGCATACGGAAATAAGGGAACCTTCAATATCCCTCAAGAACACAGATGCAAAAATTCTTAATATGTAAGAATGATATGTAATAACAACATATAAAAAGGACAATATATCATAACTAATTGGGATTTATTTTGGGATTGCAAGATTGAATTAACACTCAAAAATCAATGACTATAATTTACGATGTTAACAAACTAAAACAAAAACTGTATGACTATCTCAACAGATACAAAAAAGCATTTGACCTAATACAACATCCATTCCTGATAAAAATTCTCAGGAATCCAGGAATAGAAGGGGACTTCCTCAAATTAATAAAAGGCACATATGAAAAACTTACAGCTAACATATTTAGCGGTGAAAGGCTTCTTAATGGCAATGATCAAGAACAAGGAAAAAAGGTCTGCTCTCATCACTTCTATTCAACATTGTACTAGAAACCCTAGCAATGCAAGTAAGCAAGAAAAATGAAAAAAAGGGGTAAATATGAGAAAGGAAGAATATAAAACTATCTTTATCCATAGATGATATGACTGGCTATATAGATAATACTATGGAATTTACAGAAAAGTCTACTAGAACCCATAAGTGTATTTAGCAGGGCCACACGAACAAAGTCAATATACATAAATCAATGCTATTTCTATATACCAGCAACAACTAATTAGAAACCAAACTTTAAAAAATATTTACAGTAGCATCAAAAATAGGGAATGCTTGGGGATACATTTGACGAAAGATATGTAAGACTTGTACAATGAAGACTACAAACCATTATCAAGAGAAATTAAAGAAAACTTAAATAAATGGAGAGATATACTGTGTTCATGGATTCAAAGACTCAATATTAGTATGATGTCAATTCTCACCAAATTGATCTATACATTCGATGCAATACCACTCAAAATCCCAGTAAGATTTTCTGAAGAAGCTGAAAATCTGATTCTAAAATTTATGTGAGAATGTAAAAGACCTAGAATAGCCAAGCCAATTTTGAAAAAAAGGAACAAAGCTGGAATAGCTACACTACCTGACTTCAAGGCTTACTACAAAAGCTACAGTAATCAAGGCTATTGTATTATTAGAATAAAGATAAGCAAAAAGACCAGTGAAACAAAAGACCAGTGAAACAAAATACTCCTATTTACACATTTTTTTAAGACAAAAGGTGCCAACAGTGTGGCGCTGGTGGTATACTGGCAAGAACAGCTGCCTTCCAAAAGGTGCCAATATGGGAAAGATAATTTTTTGAGCAAATGGTGTTACAACAAACAACTGAAGAGCCATATGCTGAAAAAAATAAACCTTGACCCTTATCATGCAAACATATAGAAAATTTAACTCAGAATGGATCACAAATCTAAACAGTATAAATTGGCAAAAATTTCTTGGTAGAACACAAAAAGAAAACTATAAAAGAAGACAATCAATAAATTGTCAATCAAAATTAAAAACTACTGCTCTTCAAAAGATACGGTTATAAAAGTGAAAAAGACAAATCAAAGCCTGGGAGAAAATATCTGCAAAACATTTATCTGACAAAAAACACATCTAATACAGAAAATACTCTTACAACTAAATCATAGTAAGATTTTAAAAATCCAAAAATTTTTAATGGGCAAAAGGTCTGACATCTCACCAAAGAAGATACATTAATGGAAAATAAACACACAAAAAAAGATGCTCAGCATCATTAGTTATTAAGAAAATGCAAATTAAAACCATGAATAATTTAAAAAGAGTGACCATACCAAGTGTTTTGATTGTGTGAAACAACTAGAACTCTCACACATGGCTGCTGTAAAATATATAGTCAACTTTGGAAAACAATTTCCAAATTTTGTTTGGTTTTCTTTAATTTCTTTGAAGAAGCTAAAATTTTTTTAAAATTTAACATAGGAAAGAATATTAACATTATTATTATAAACAATAACAAAATAAGTTCTTTTCTCTTCCCTTAATTTTTCTTAGCAATGTTTTAGTCTTCACTATACAAATAGTTTTGTAAAAAGTTAGATATAATCCTACTTTATGAATTAGCCATTCTACTCCTATTTACACAAAATAAATAAAATCATATACCTATATAAACTTTTACATATATTTTTATAAGCAGCTTTATTTGTAATAGCCAAAACCCAGAAACAACTCCAATGTTCATTGTGGTGGCTTTAAAATATGTCCACAAATTCTTTAACACTCCTCCCTTCAAAAGTGGAGTCTGATGCTTCTCACCTTGAGAAAAGGCTGGTTATAATACCTTAACTTCTAACAAATGGTAATATGGAGGAAGTGACAATATGTGACTTCTAAGACTAAGTCATGAAAAGTAATGCAGCTTTCTCTTTGCCCTTGCTCTAAGATCACTTGTTTAGGGAGGAACTGCACTCCATGTACTAAGGACACTCAAGCAGCCCAGCGAGGAGGCTCCTTGGGAGAACTGAGGCTTGCCTGGATCCAACAGCCATGTACATGCCCCTATCTTGGAAGTAGATCCTCCAGCCCCAGTAAAGCTTTCAACGGACTGTGGCCCAGCCAACACCTTAACAGCAATCTTATAGAAGACTCTGAGCCAGAGCAACCCAGCTCTTTAAAAATTCCTGGCCCAGGGGCGCTTGGGTGGCTCAGCGGGTTAAAGCCTCTGCCTTCGGCTCGGGTCATGGTC
This sequence comes from Potos flavus, assembly GCA_028534135.1. NCBI lineage: Eukaryota > Metazoa > Chordata > Mammalia > Carnivora > Procyonidae > Potos > Potos flavus. The sequence goes on from JAPYYM010001726.1 coordinate 6,106, forward strand.
TCAGGGTCCTGGGATCAAGCCCACATCAGGCTCTCTGCTCAGCAGGGAGCCTGCTTCCCCCTCTCTCTCTCTGCCTGCCTCTGCCTACTTGTGATCTCTCAGTGTCAAATAAATAAATAAAAATCTTAAAAAAAAAAAAATTCCTGGCCCAGCAACCATGATAATCCATGATAATAAGTGTTTATTGTTTTAAGCCACTATATTTTGGGGTAATCCACTGTACAGCAATAGGTAACTAATACATCCATCAACAGATGAACGGATAAATAATGATAGATTCATACAGTGTAATAGTATTAAGCAATAAAAAAGAAAGGAATTATTGATAAACACAACATTATTGCCTCACAAAATAATTACGCTGATTCCATTTAGATGTAAGTATAGAAAATCCAAACTAATCAATAATGACAGAAAACAGATCAGTGAATGACTAGAAATGAGGAAGCAGCAAACAGAATTATAAAGTGGCATAGGAAAACTTTTGGGGTGTGATTGTTACTGTGCTCACTCAAGTGACAGTTTTACATGGAGGTTTACATACGTCAACACAAAATTGTACGCTTTAATATGCTGGTTATATTATTCCTCAGTAACGCTGTTTAAAAAAATCCATATATCTCAGAGAGAAAAAACACAACTTTTTCCTGTGTAGCATCGTCACTGTTTTTAAAACTATAAAAACATTACTATCTACATTCTCCAAGATACAGCATTACCTAAACTTTATATACATTTGAATAGGAATAAGAAGTATTTTAGGAAACTGTTAATTATCTAGGCAACATATTTTCAACACCTCCATTACAGTGAAAAGTATGTTGTGTTTTTCTTTTTTAAAGATTTTATGTATTTATTTGACAGAGAGAGAGATCACAAGTAGGCAGAGAGGCAGGCAGAGGGAGAGGGGGAAGCAGGCTCCCCGCTGAGCAGAGAACCCGATGCGGGGCTCGATCCCAGGACCCTGAGACCATGACCTGAGCCACCCAGGAGCCCCTGAAAAGTATGCTGTTAATGCAAAAGCAACTGGGTAAAGAGCTGTGTCCTACTTGCCAATTGCCTGCCACCTGGCCAACCTACCAGCTAACTACTGCTTTTTCCTGTGCAGAACTGCTCCACAGAGTTGCCTCACTTGGTCCCACTGCCTAGATCACTAATCTATACTCTGCCAGAGGCAGAATTCACAGCATTCCTTTTCATATGCTAAAAGTAAAAAGCTCTACAAGACTTCAAAGAATCAGAGGCTGAACTAAAAGTAGCCTTGTCAATGTTCCTGGAAGCCAGGTACCAAATGAAGTTTGTAAAACTCTTTCCTAAGTTTTCTCCCTTTATCTGAATTCTCCATTTTCCTTGTGCTGTGTTCTACTAGCTTCACTATTCTGGGGATTCTGGGGATTCTGATCTAGATCTTATCCAAAGTGTTCGGTGACCACCCAAAAACTTTATCTAGGTTTTAGACCAAAAAAATTGTTTTATCCTCAGAATCGAGTACATCTCAGGTCTTGTCTTTTCTTTCTATACCACAAAACCTGGAATGGTATAATAAAGCCACAGTGAGACATTCGGGGGGTGAGGGAAGCTACCAACACAAAAGCTAAGGTTCAATTCTATTTCTGGACATTAACAGTATTATTACTAGTGACATATATACATAACAAATAATCATCAATGTATCATTTGACCTATCTGCTAATTATAAAAGGATCTGACTTGAGTGCAGATAATATATGGCTGTTTAACACCAATGGCTTTTGGTGCCTGGGTGGCTCAGTTGGTTAATGTGACTCGATGTGACTTGATTTCACCTCACATCATGATCTCAGGATTGTGGGATAGAGCCCCACGTTGGGCTCCACACTCAGTGGAGAGTCTGCTTGAGGATTCTCTCTCTCCCTCTCCCTCAGCCCCCAACACTCGCCCTCTCACTCTCTCTAAAATCAATCGTTAAAACCAATGGCTTACACTCAGGTTTATTCTCCATTCATGTCTGGACCTGGTTAAAGCAACACTCTCTCACCTGCTCTTAGGAAAGGATGAAAGCTGGGATGCACATTACGTATGGCAAACAGTACTCTAGGAAGGTTAGTAGAAGACAGGTTACACATCCATAGTTGGCACTGAAAAGATTCCAGTTCTTACCATTTAGATCTCGTTGGTTCAAAGTATAAATTTTGTAGTTTAAAGTCTTTGTCTTCCATTTAAATATTATTCAACTACCACAGCACTCTATTCTATAATTCTACAGGACATAATCATACCTGTCCTTTCCAAAATCTATAGAAGAGTATAGGGCTATGGCTGTGGACTTACTGAATCTTTTTTTTTTTTTTTTTTAAGATTTTATTTATTTATTTATTTGAGAGAAAGAGCTTGAGCGAGCAGAGGGGCAGAGGGAGAGGGAGAGTCTCAAGTAGACTCCCTGCTCAGTGTGAAGCCCGCCCCTGGCTTGATCTCATGAACCTAGCCAAAATCAAGAGTTGGAACCTTAACTGACTGGGCCACCCAGGCGCCCCTGGACTCACTGAATCTTTTCATTAATCTCATTAAGCCTGTAACTAGGCCAATAATAAATCAAAAGGGCTCCTCTTTGCTATCATCAGGAACAGTCCCAATATACAAATGATTGCTTATTATTTGTTCTTTTTTCTACATTCTCTTCTTGTCCTAACCTATTCATTTCTCTGAATTCTTGTTTCTCCCTTCACTCCTCTGTAGCAGTGATTCTTTGCTAGCTTATCACGGGAGAGCTAACAGAAAATACCAAGGTCCAAACTTATTGGAGAAAGATAGAATCCTTGGGGTGCCTGGGTGGCTCAGTTGGTTGAGCTACTGACTCCTGATTTTGGCTCAGGTCATATCTCGGATAGGGGGATCAAGCCCCACCTCCAGCTCCATGCGTAATGCTGAGTCTGCTTAAGATTCTCTCTCCTCCCTCTCCCTTCACCTTCCCTCCCCCCCCACACACACATGCATGCATGGACGGGCTCTCTCTCTCTCTCAAGAAATAGAAATAAAAAAGAATACTTCTGTATTTTTACTAAGTTTGCTAGGTGATTCTATTACTTAAAAATTGAGACAAACTGCTCTAAGCCAGGGGTTCTCAAACTGATTGCACATTAGAATAACCTGGGGAACTTTTAAATACCCTGATGCTGATAATTAGAAACACTAGTGAGACCTAGGAATCAGTATATTTAAAGTTCCCCAGATGTGAACCAGCATTATCATATCACCTGGGTGCTTGTTAGAAAAGAAGAATTTCCAAAACCACTCCAGACTTACAGAATCAGAGTCTGCATTTACCAAGACTTCCAAGTTGTTTGGGGGAAGCAATGCACTATTTCTCAAACTAGGCTGCACACTAGAATGACCTGGGGACCTTTGAAAATTACTGATGCCTGGTTCCTACCTCCAGAGATTCTGATTTTAGCTAGTCTGGGTTGCAGCTTTGGTTCATCCACTACAACTCCACTGAGAAAAATTCATCAAGGTAACTAGTCTTTAAATGACTTTCACTAAAAGCAGAAAAAGGTCTCTCTTCAGTGGGTTTCATGACAGATACAGTCCCTGGAAGTGGGCAAAAAATAAAGGAGTCCTTTAGAGCAGAGGTCAACACATTCTTTCTGTAAAAGACTAGACTGTATTTTAGGCTTGTGGGTCATATGGTCTTTGTCACAACTACTCTTTTTGTAGTAGCCAAAGACAATACAGAAACAAATGAATGTGTTCCAATGAAACTTTATATGCAAAGGGGGGTGATGGGCTAGGTTTGACCTTCAAGTCAAAGTCTGCCAACCCCTGCTCTAGAACAGCTGTTCTCAAAATTTACAGTACCTCAGAACTGCCTAGAAGGCTCGTGCCAACACAGATGGCTGGCTCCTGGGTCACTAGATCTGGGTGACCTCTGAGGAGCTCAAGTTCAAACAAGCGCCCAGGTGATGCTGATGCTGTTAGTCCATGGATCACAATTTGAGAATTACTACATGTCAGAATCACCTAGAGAAATTTTTAAAACTCTGATGCTATGCTCCAGATGACATAAATCAAAATTTCTGGGGATGGGGACAAATTTTCTACTGTAAAGATTCCAAACACTTGGGTCATGGCACACCCTACTGGTGTGTTGAAAGATACAGTAGACTGTATATATAGATGGCCACCAACAATTCCTCCATGTGCATGGTACTCTCCCACCAAAAGGTAGAGTTTATTTCCCTTTACATTGAATCTGGGGTAGCCCTGTGTCTTGCTTTGACCAAAAGAATGCAACAGAAAAGATTCTGTGTGATTTCCAGGCCTAGGCCTTAAGAAAAGCCAGCTATCACATTAAGAAGTCTGACTACCGTGCTGGAGAGAGACCGCATTGTAAGAGAAAAGCCCTAGAGAAAGAAAGACTCCAAAGGGTAGGAGAAGCTTGGCCAGTCCCAGCCATTCTAGCCACCCTAGGTGAGGCACCAGACACGCTGGATCCTCCAGCCACACACACAAGCCACTCAGCCAACACCAACTGATGTAGAGACAAGCTGCCCCCTCCAAGCCCTAACCAAACACATGACAATAGTTGTTTTAAGTCACCAAATTTTGGGGTGGTTGTTAAATAGCCAGAGATAAAAAAGATGTCAACGATCTTACATAAGATATTAGTGTTGTGTTTATAAGGGTTTTGGGGGTTTTTTTTTTGTTTTTTTTTTTGTTTTTTTTTTAAGAGAGGGAGAGGGAGACAGAGAATCTTAAGCAGGCTCCACGCTCAGCACAGATCCCAAGGCCAGGCCCAATCCCACAGCTGTGAGATCATGACCTGATTTGAAGAGTCAGATGCTTAACCAACTGAGCCACCCAGGCACTCCAGTGTTTGTAAGTTTCATGGTGATTTAAGAAGTTGTACTATTTGGTACAACCATTCAAAAATTACCAACTGCTAAAATTATATTTTTGCTAAAATTATATTTGTCTGACTTGCTCTGTAAAGTATTTAAATGCAGTAATTACTTAAACAAAATTTTAAGTATGTAACTTTCCCCCTGGTGTTACCATTGAATTATTCAAAAGTATTTTAGTCACAATTTGTTTGTCATCACTTCTTGGCTTTGTACCCACTGTTAAATATTTCATCTTTCTTTGCCTCTTCACAAATTTTTGCTATTAATGTGCTCTTATTTTTCACATTTCTCCTACTTATAAGGTATGTATGATTGTTTCCTTAGCGTCATTTGTTATGAGGTATTTCTATTAGAATACAATTGATTATTTTTTTGACTATTACTTCTTGATATTTATTATTGGCTTTTTATATTAATTAGCCAAACTCTGACTCTTGATGAAATTTCATTCTCTTATTTTTAATTATTAAAAAACATTTATTTCTGAAGATGAAATTAAATGCACATAATCTGCTGTGATGAGCACTATTATATGTAAGTGATGAATCACTAAATTCTACTCCTGAAACTAATATTACACTATATGTTAATTAACTAGAATTTAAATAACTTGAAATAAACAAAAAATGCACATAATCATTTAAATGGGATTGTAGGCATTTGCAGATTTTGAAACACTTTGAAAATTTGATTTTTTGATCATACATGAGGGTAACATTTATTGCATTAACTAAAATGAATTATTATTTCCTATTTTATTTATTAAATGTTCATTTTATCTCTCCACATAATTTTAAAACATTTTAAGAATGCAGAAAAATATATACATACATATCAGTTTCTGAACCTTAAGATATATATTGTTTCATTTTTCTATTTAAATAGATTTTTTACTGATTGTTGTTTTCCCACCATGATGGACAAATTTTTCAATAAATAGTGCTGGAAAGTGATTACATTCAGAATGCAAACACAATGGACCAAGTTATCTTCTTTGACCTATCTTTTTATATCGAAGTTATTAAATGAATCAAGGGTAGAAGCAAACCATACAGGACTTCAACAGAAAACATTCATTTCATACAGAAAGATTTGTACTCTAAAGTTCTGCAAACACAAAATAAGAAACAAAGTTCTTTTACGCAATTAGTCACAACAGTATCAGATTAAGAAACCAGTTACAAAGAAAAAAAAAAAAAGAAACTAGTTACAAGACTACCCAATTAAGAGCTAGGGCCAGAATGCCTCATACAATTTCAAAATTGCACAATACATTAGCTTGCAAGGAGAATGTCAAAACTTCATAATTTCCAAACAGGCAGAGGTAATAAAAAAAGGTACCACATTTGAGTAACAGAACTGATGCATTTGACAGCATGCCAAATAAACAAAACAATAACCACTAATCCAGAAGAAAACTTTTTCAAAAGTGTTTATTGCTGAGTGATGATTCTACATGTTAAGAACTGTGCTCAAGTTAACAGCAATGGTTGAAATGTCCAAATAGAAGGTTATCTTGCAAAGCCATTAATTGTTTTTACAAAGTACCAAAAGAAACTCCTAGGGATGAAATACTCAAAATGCTAGAAGAAAACTTTAAAACAAAAAAGTTGTTATTATGGAGACATTCTAATGTTGCATATCGATTGTGCTGTGACAATGACAAAAAGATGTAAATTTGCACTAAAAATTCATTTGGAAAACTCTGAAGATCTAGTAAGACATTATTTCACAAAGCATCCTCTTATAAAGTAAAAGTTCACGTGCAGATATAAATTCCAAGTTAAATGTTATCAAAATAATGTATGAATCTAAACAAAATATTCAAAACCTTTGGTTCATCCATTTCTAGCTTTTTGGTAAAGAGAGGATATGAGAATATCACTCTCTGCTGTTTCATACAAAACGTATTGGCTGTCCAAAGGAAGAACTGTGCATCAGTTTTAAGTTAAAAGTAGAATTCAAAAAGTTTAGGAGGAATAAATCTCAACTTGCAGATTTGGCTAATGTTAATTATTGACTTTAAAATATGGCCTACAACAGACACATGAAAAAGTGCTCAACATCAAACTATGGAAAGAACCTAGATGTCCAGCCACAGATGAATGGATAAAGAAGATGTGGTATATATATATATA
>JAPYYM010001727.1:0-13122 GCA_028534135.1 Potos flavus
GGGGGGTAGGGGCGGGTAGGGACAGGGTGGCTGGGTTATGGACATTGGGGAGGGTATGTCCTATGGTAAGTGCTGTGAAATGTGTAAACCTGAGGATCCACAGACATGTACCCTGGGGCAAATAATACATTATGTGTTAATTTAAAAAATAAAATAAAATAAAATAATTTAAAAATAAATAAATAAATAAATAAATAAATAAATAATGTTCTGCTATTAAACTACCAAAAATGAAAACCACTTTCTTAAGCAACTATGTTTCAGTCCAGATGATATACTTGAGCATTACTGCTAAATAGTCTTTACTATCAAACTTGTTTTTGACACACAAGAATCACTTATTATAAGTCAATACAAGACACAGAATTTTGATCTAATTTATAAATTAAGAGATTCCTTTAGAAAAATCTAAATATAGACAAATATAGATTTAAATCTGGATTACCTGTGTTTGCTGCACCTATCATGAAAGCAAAAATGTTTTCCAAGTATATCAGACACTGAGAAAGCCACAAAGTTGAAAGGACCTGCCATTTTTCCCTGAGCCTCTTCACTTATGAGGAATATATATATAATGAATATTTATAATGAATGAATATTTGTGCAAAGCTGCCAGTCACCATAAACGAGGATTAAGAAATTGACTCACAGGGGTGAAAAGAAAATAAACTCTGTATTAGATGAAAAGAATAGTAAAAACGTTCCAGGAATAGTGTGCAGGTGATCAAAATGGAATGTGAAAAAAATTTTACAAAAATATCACAATATTCAGTAACAAGTTAATACAGCTCAATATATGTCAGTGAGAAATAGGACAAGAAAAAAAGACTTTGGCTAGTCTCAGGAGGTGGTCTGGATGGGAATATTTGGTACAAATAGTGAGCAATAAATAGGAGGGGGAAACTTTTAAAAAATAGATTATTCAAGTTGCAGACTGTTTTATTTTTGTCAAATTGAGGGCAGGCCATAACCCTTCCCACCTACTACAGTCCAGATAAGAACATGCAAACCATTGAAACACAGAGAACAAGCATCAGACAGGAGTATAGAGAGGGAAGAGCCCTTCCTGGGGTAACAAACAATGGATGTTCTGTCTAGAACACAACAGAAGATCCAGCAGTGGATGAACGATCTGTGGATTAGGAAATTCAGAGCAGCAGTAGCCAGAGCTATAGAAAATCAGTTGAAGATTATGTATTAAAGAGCAAGCTTTGAGGGGCGCCTGGGTGGCTCAGTGGGTTAAAGCCTCTGCCTTTGGCTCAGGTCATGATCTCAGGGTCCTGGGATCGAGCCCCGCATCGGGCTCTCTGCTCAGCAGGGAGCCTGCTCCCCCTTCTCTCTGCCTGCCTCTCTGCCTACTTGTGATCTCTCTCCTCTCTGTCAAATAAATAAATAAAATCTTTAAAAAAAAATAAAGAGCAAGCTTTGAAAAAAACTGGATTTGGATATTGAGAAGCTTTGCAGTTAGTACAAAAACCTGATAAAAGAAAGTGGCAATCCATGGGGTGCCTGGGTGGCTCAGTGGGTTAAGCCTCTGCCTTCAGCTCAGGTCATGATCTCGGAGTCATGGGATCGAGCCCCGCATCGGGCTCTCTGCTCAGCAGGGAGCCTGCTTCCCCCCCTCTCTCTGCCTGCCTCTCTGCCTACTTGTGATCTCTCTCTCTGTCAAATAAATAAATAAAAAATATTTAAAAAAAAAAAAAAAGAAAGAAAGTGGCAATCTGATACAGACGAGGGTGGACATTGTAACAGGAAAGACAATCAGTATAGCACAAGACCAGAGACATTTGCCTCTACTTCTTTAAGGGATTCACCAAGAGGTAAGTGGGAATGATTTAAAGGGAATATCTGAAATAGAATCCAAGAGGTAAGTGGGAATGATTTAAAGGGAATATCAGAAATAAAAGATGTGCTATCTATAGTTTGTAATATATTTTAATATAACCCTGATACATTGATTGTACACAAATGCACACATCCTCAGCGCCCCCTACCCCCAACACTAGTGTGAGTCAACTGTTTCAGGGACTATATCATTCTAATTCCATAGTGTGGACAATGTCATTTTTAACTAATCTGCTCTGAATTTGCATTAAAAGACTATGAGGGGCGCCTGGGTGGCTCAGTGGGTTAAAGCCTCTGCCTTCGGCTCAGGTCATGATCTCGGGGTCCTGGGATCGAGCCCTGCATTGGGCTCTCTGCTCAGCAAGGAGCCTGCTTCCCCCCCTCTCTTTGCCTGCCTCTCTACCTACTTGTGATCTCTCTCTGTCAAATAAATAAATAAAATCTTTAAAAAAAAAAAAAAAAGAAGACGACTATGATGAGGGGCTAAAAAATTTAAAAAAAAAAAAAAGACTATGATGAGGGACTGTCAAAGGTAATACTCAAACTAACTGACTTCACTGATCACTGCCTTCAAGATTCTTTTGTCCAGAGAGGACGTACAAGTCTTCAGTTCACCGATGCTTCTTTCCCCAGCGTCTATTGCATGGTAAGTTCTGAAGATAACTTGTGAATGAATAAACAAATCTGTTAATAAGTGGTACTTTAATAAAGCTTATTCTTGGCCAGTTATGCCATGTATGTTGTTTATGCATGGCATATTATAACCAGCACATGTATAAAGTCCCCAATAATATTTAACTCATTATTTAAATAAAATTTCATTATTCTTATCTACTTAACATAAGGGACATGCTAGCATTCAATTCCTAGAAGGCATATGAACCTGACTGAATGCCTGATCTGAATGTGTGCCATAATGCTCTTTGACCTGAAAAGTGGATTTTCTTCTGTTTATCATGAGGTATCAAAAGGATCAGGACCCTTGAAATCTCCTTCAGTCTGAATTCCTCATCAGGGCTGCAAGATCTTCTAGTGACAATATAACAATATAATGCCGGAGCGAGAAATAGCTTCCACAGGGAACAATGCTTTAAATTGTATCAATAAACACAATGCGTTTAAAATAAAGTAGGTGTAGTTCTACTCTGCTCTGTGATACTGTGTTCCCTTCTGGACAACAAATTTTATATGGGAAAATGACAAATGAGTTTGTGGAGAAAATGTGACCAAGATGTCAAAAGACTTTAAATAGCCATATGTAGAAAACATAGAAGGAGCTCATGATTTGCACCCCCCCTTCCATCAATATGTTTCCTTATTAGTTTTCCAAATTTCAGTAAATGACACCCCTATTCACTGAAATGCTTAAGGGTGGAGTCAGTTAGAATCTCCTTCCTTTTTCAACTCTTCACTAAGTATCAATACTAATATCAAGTACAGTACTAATGCACATGCAATTAATGCTAATAGTAGCTAAAATTTACTGAGAATTTATACTGTGTCAGGCACTGTACTAGAAGCCTTACATGTGTTCTTTTGCTTAATTTTCGTAACAGTTTTATCTTATTTTATCTTCCATATTTTATTTTTTAAAATATTTTATTTATTTATTTGAGAGAGAGAGAGAACAAGAGCGTGGGGGGGGGGGAGACCAGAGTGAGAAGAAGAAGCAGACTCCCTGCTGAGCAGGAAGCCCGGGCCTCAATTCCAGGACCCTGAGATCATGACCTCGAGCTGAAGGCAGAGGCTTAACCAGCTGAGCCACCCAAGCGCCCCTATCTTCTATATTTTAGATGATTCATTTGAAACTCAGAGCTTTGAATACAGTTGTACCTAGTCATAAATGGTGGAGTCAAGATTTAAACCCAAGTTTGTCAGATTTCACAACGGGAACCAAGACTGCATCAATCTCCAAAAACACCTCAGCTCTGCCCACTTCTGCCCTTTTCCACTACTATTACTCTCCTCAAAACCAACATCATCTCTTACCTATACTAATTCAGTAGTATCCTAATTGAAGTTGTGTTAAGTGTTTACATACATTGTATCAATGAATCCTGCCTACAGGTCTATGAGATGAGTGTTTTTTATCATCCAAAAGTAAAGAAACTTAAACCAGAGAGTTTAAATAAGATGGCCAAAGTGACATAACTAGTAAACAGAAGAGTGAATCTGTCATATATAATACTCAATGATATAAATTCACTTTGGAGAGGATCAACTGGATTAGCAGAGTGGAGTAAAAGTAAATCACAGACTGCTGCTTGAACATGTACTAATATTAATTAAGATAATAAAATAATTTAAATATTAATAGTGACTAAAATAAAAGTAATAACAGTAAATAATAACTATTAGTTATAGTAAAATATAACTATTAGTTTCAGTGAAACAAAGAAAGGAACAGGGCTTAAAGCAGTGAGCTTCAAAAACTGATAGCCAACGGGCGCCTGGGTAGCTTAGCTGGTTAAGCCTCCAATTCTTGGTTTCAGCTCAGGTCATGATCTCAGGGTCCTGGGATCGAGTCCAGAGTTGGGCTCTACAGTCAGCATGGAGTCTGCTTGTTCTTCTCCCTCTGCTGCTCCCCCTCTTTCTCTCTCAAATAAATAAATACAATCTTGAAAAAATACAAATAACTGATAGCCAAGGGAAGAGGGCAGAATGTTTCAGAGCAGTACTGAAGTTTCTTGACTAGAGGCCAGTTCCTGACCTAGATGAATGAATTGGCAGACTCAAAGAAACTCACAACTATGCCTGATCTGGAAGAGAAGCAAACTTAATAGATGTTATCTCCTTTCTTTTCTGACTGGGGATGAGTGATCAAATGAATAAAGTCTAAAATAGAATTAGAAATTCTTCCTAAAAGAAGTTAAGATTCAAAAAAAAAAAAAAAAAAAAAGAAGTTAAGATTCCAGGATTTACACAATTGGGGGGAACTGAAGTGAAACCTAACTGAATACCAACATGGCAACAGGACATGACCCCAGAGGGAGAGAACTAATCCTGACTTAAAAAGATGAAGGAGTTCTCAAGAGACAAAGTAAAGACCATACTTTTTAACAAAGACTGCACAGAGCCTCACCTGAATTCTTTTGTCTGCCAACATACCATACACACTCAATATCTCATCCTCAAACAAATGTTCAGATACTATGAAAAGAGCCAGGCAAAGAAAAAATATTAAGTCTGTACCACGTGCTTAAACCTGGCCAACATAATTAAAAAGAGAAAAGAAAATTTTCCAGATTTGTAACCACATAATAAGTGCATTACTAAGTGAATGAAGCCAATGTGAAAAGGCTGCATAGTGTTTAATTCATATATATGGCATTCTGGAAAAGGCAAAACTATGAAAACAGTGAAAAGATCAGTAGTTGCCAAGAGTGAGAAGAGAGGGAAGGATGAAGAGACAGATCATGGAGAGTTTTTAGGGCCGTAAAATTACTCTGTATGATGCTATAATGGTAGACATATGTCATTACATATTTATGGAAACCCGTAAGATGTACCACTCCAAGAGTGAACTCTAATGTAAATTAGACTTTGAGTGCTCACTTCGGCAGCACATATACTAATGTAAATTAGATTTTGAGTGATAATGCTGTGTCAATGTATGTTCATGGATTGTAATGTGTGTGTGTGTGTGTGTGTGTGTGTGTGTGTAGGATATATGGGGAATCTCTCTACTTCTGCTCAGTTTTGTTGTGAACCTAAAACGACTCCAAAAAATAAAGTCTACTGAAAAATGAGATAAAACTTGAGAAATGGAGTAGATATGACTATTTGTTAATAAAAGAAAACTTCTCTGAATTGTAGAAAGAACTGAATCTATATTAAAGGTGTAAGAAATGATCTAGGAAAGTATCAAATGATAATATTCTGGTAAAATTACTGAACTTCAACTATAAAGAATTTTCAAGCATTCAGCAAAAAGTACTTCATCTACAGAAAAGAAAACGTATTCCTCTCAGATTTCTCCACAACAATTTTCAGGCTAGAAGACAATACGTCCATGAATACACATTTTTAGAAAAAGAAATTATGTCCCAAGAATACCGTAAATCAAGAAGTTTTACAAATATAAAGGCAACAAGCATTAATTCTCAAATAGTAAAGATCTAGGGAAGATAGTACTCCAAGACCTTCCTGCAAGAACAAGTTGACAACAAAATACAGATAATTAAGAGATTATTCAGAAAAAAAGATTCAGTAATGGTCATGGCAAAAGTCCAGGTGATGAGCACTGCATTCATATAAGTATAAAGTAAGTAGATGCCAAAATTAACATTACTGAACAGAATAAGACTGGTATAAGCAGTAACAAAATAAAAAAATTAAAATTTAACTAAAAACAAATCAGAGAATGGGAATGGAGTAGGAGGAAATGTGAACGAGCAAATTATCTTTTTTCATGATATAAATTCACTCTAAAATTTAACTATATAATTATATACACACATATAGTTGAATGAAAAATCATAGCTCCAATCCCTTAATAGTATTCAAAACTTAATTTCTAAAGAGATCATTTAGAAAATAAGTGATACTGTAATGAGAAAACATTCCTTTGAATTCCTTCAGTTTCTTTTTCTTCGGAACAAATAAAACAAAACTGAATACTTTATTCTAAAAACACATTTGTAGTATAATTCTATTTTATAAAATAATTTTTGGCCATTTGTGCAGTGTCAGGTTGACTAAACTGGACATGCATCTCCCAGAATTCCCTTCCCTGTATAGTCTGGATTCTAGCTGTCCAATGAATTTGCACATGATTTGGAAAACGTAAGTGACATAAATGCCATTATTCTCTGAAGGTCACTGTGATTAGATGTAGTGATGGAGACAAGGGGGCCGGTTGGTTTTTAGCTTGTCCTCGATCTCCTCCACTCTGCCTCCAGTTCTCCATGGTGATCAACGGCAACCCTGAACTCACAACCAGACATCTGGTGGTGGACCACTGATGCAGAAGCCACATAGAGACACAGCTTCCCACTTAATTGGATCTATTTGGCATTTCATATTGATTCATGATTGACTCTCTCATTTCCCGTTCTTCTCCTATACCTTCACTTCCAAAGCTGCCCCCACAACTATGTGAGGTTTAATTCTTACAATAAAATCTTTATTCCACAACTCATAGAGAATCTGATTCTTTGATTGAACCCTGCCTGATACAAATATTTTCTTTCTGCTATGTGTATAAAAAGATACCCAAAATTATATTCCTCTAATACTAATCACAGTTGTTTCTAAATAGCTTAATTGTTGTGATTTTAAACTGTTTTTATTATTATTTTATGCATATTTTTGGCTTTGCTCTCAGGAAAAGAACACCACCAAGCCTGGCTCTTTCTGGGAAGAGCACTGCTTAACAGAAAATGTGTGGAGTCTCTTCTTTCCGTCAAACATCATTTGTCTCTGTTCCACTTTCTCAGGATTTTTTTTCAGGGATTGGGTAGCTAATTCCCACACTAAGATGTAATAATTACAAGGCCCAACATGTTATTCTTCCTGGATAACATCTTTGCAATTAGCATAAACTAACTTTCAGCAGGTTAACCCCAAGAAAAACTGTATAGGATTCCAGATAAGCTAGATGAAAGTCCTTGCTTATAAATTAAAAACAAGACAAGTCCTCCCTAAATTTTGAGAAGGATACATGGTCACTGATAACCTACTGTCATAAATTTTTTAGTTGATAACTGAGCTAAGTATAACAAGGTAACTGGTTTTCAGAATTGAAAGATTTTAACATTTTGCTATGATGATTTTGAAAGGCACAGGAAAGAATATCAACAATGACCACATTCTAAAAATGTGGTTGTCACAGTAGACATTCAGTAAGTATTTATTGACTTCATACATAAAATGAGTTAGAAGTTAGGCATTCAAAATTTATTAATGTTGCTTACTTCACAGTGAGCATTTTCTAAACTGTAAGCATAAAAGCGGTGTTCTAAACCAAATGAGAAAAAGAGTTAAGTTCAAAAATATTAATGAAACATTCAGTTAAACACAATTCGATAGATAGTTGTGGTTGCAGGGATCCTCAGTATTTCCAAGGTAGAGTTCCCCACATTTGGTGACAATAGAATAGAGAGGTACTGTTTTTCCATTTATTTGTGTTATTTTCCTAAGGACCTATAAAATCTTGAAGTAGTAGTAGTTCACAGAACAAAATTTGGCAGAGGACTAATATGCTCCTCTTTTGTTCTTTGTATGGGGCTATGTTGGTGGATATTTTAGTTATGAATTAGATGCTGCAATCTGGAATGACTATTCTGCAAATATTACAGAGTACTCTCAAGTCCACAAGGATAAAATTAATTAACATTCAATTATTTATTGCTTTATCTTTTTTCTATTTGTATTACAATTTCTCAGTCTAAATTTTAGATGTCAAGAGATATTTCACAAACATAATAATGTAATACGCCAAAGAAAGTGCAGAACCTCTATCTTACCTTCCATACAGTAAAACCGTGTTTCGCATTTTGTCTACAAACTAATACTAATCATATGTATCATTTTAAACAGAGATAGAAGTATTTTTCTGCCTACTCAGGAGGTATGAAAGCAAGAGAGTTATATGTTATTCTTAGAGTAAACTTGATATTTTAATAAAAACCTCTTAGTTTTCAATAGTTATTTGCTGTGAAAGCAAAGATCATTTCACCAGATACAAGTACACATCATCTACATTCTTATTTGCTCAACACAAACATATTTATACTCTCAATATACAAACAGCTAGGCTTCATTCCTTTTCCTGTACAAAATTTATCAAGAAAATGGTACCATCGTTATATTAAGCCATAAATGGCAAATGAAAAGATTTATCTAACAATCCACTTTATAAAATTATAAGACAGCACTTGACCACATCACATCATCTAACCATATTCTTTGGAAACTACCTGTGATGTTGGTTGACATTATTTGTGTCTTAAAATAAATTGAGTTTTTCTCTCTTTGCATATAATCATTAATATCAGTTCTATCACCAAGATACATTACCCCTCAGGGAAAAATAAAATGGCATTATTAATGACTAACTGGAGTATGAACTCTGAATTTTTCTATTTTTTATACTTTTAGACTAAAAGCAAAGTTGAAATATTACAAGAAATTTTATTCTGTAACCATTTCAAATGTTTAATTTTTGTAACCTTGTCACAGAGATTATCTCTAAGATCCCATTCAATTGTAATATGATTAGTTCTCTTAATGTATGCTTTTTAAAACAGCAAAATTATGTTGTACATTCTCTGGGTTTGGTCAAATGTGTAATGACCAAAATGCATATGACCAAAAATATATAATCCATCATAATATCATATAGAGATTATCATCCAGTATCATTTCTCTGTCCTAAAAAAAATCTTCTATGCTCTGCCTATTCATCTCTCTCTAAGCTTCAATCTCTGGCAACCAATGATCTTTTTATTTTTTTCATAGTTTTCTCTTTTCCAGAATGTCATACTGAAAGACATTTTGATGCTTCCAAGTTTTAGCAACTCTCAATACAGTGCATGTAAATATCCATATACAAGTTTTTGTACAGACGTAAGTTTTCAACTTATTTGGGTAAATATCAAGGAATACAATTGCTGGATCATGGTAAGAGCATGTTTAGATTCATAAGAATATGTACAACTGCCTTCCAGAGAGGATGCACCATTTGGCATTTCCACCAGGAATGAAAGAGAATTCAAGTTGTTCCACATCCTCCCAGCATCTGGTGTTGTCAGTGTTTTGGATTTTGACCATCTAATAGGTTGTAGCAATATCTCATTTTTGTCTTAATTTGTAATTTCCTAATAACATATGATTTGCCTATCTTTTCTTATGCTTGTCATCTGTATGTATGTCTTCTTTGTTGAGATGCCTATGCATGGTTTTGGCCCATTTTTTAATGGAGTTATTTTCTTATTGCTGAGTTTTAAGAATTCTCTATTTTGGTCGACAGTCATTTATTAGATGTGTCTTTTGCAAATATTTTCTCCCAGTCTATGGCTTGTCATCTCATTCTCTTGATACTGTCTTTTGCAGAGCAGAGGTTTTTCATTTTAGTGGAGTCTGGCCTACCAATTCCTTCTTTCATGAATCATGCCTTTGATACTATATGTAAAAAGTCATCATTACACCTAAGATGATCTCAGTTTTCTCCTATGCTATCTTCTAGAAGTTTTATAGTTTTACATTTCACTTGGAGGCCTGTGATACATTTTGAATATAATTTTGTGAAGGGTGTAATGTCAGTGTCTAGATTTCTTTTTGCGTGTGGATGTCCAGTTGTCCCACAACCATTTGTTGAAAAGACTATCTCTGCTCCATTGTATTGCCTTTGTGTCTTTGTCAAAGATTAGTTGACTACATTAGTGTGGATCTATTCCTTGGCTCTCTATTCTGTTCCACTGATACATTTTTTCACCAATGCAATGCTGTCTTAATTACTGGATCTTTATAATAAGTCTTAAATTGACTAGTGTTAGTTCTACAACTTTGTTCCTTTCCTTCAATACTGTGTTGGCTACTCTAGGTATTTTTCCTCTCCGCATAAACTTTAGAATCAGTTTGCCTATATCTACAAAATAACTTGGTGGGATTTTGATTAGGATTGCATTCACTCTATACATCAATTTAGGAAAATCTAAAACCTTGATGATATTGAGTCTTCTTACCATGAACATGGACTACCTCTCCATTTATTTCATTTTTTATATCTTTTACCACAGTTTTGTAGTTTTCCTTATATAGACCTTGTACATATTTTGTTAGATTTATATCTTTCATATTTTGGGTATTAATATAGATGGTAGTATACTTTTAATTTGAAGTTCCATTTGTTCATTGCTGGTGTATAGAAAAGCAATTGACTTTTCTATATTATTGTTGTATCCTGCAATCGTGCTATAATTATTAGTTCCAGAAGCTTTTTTTTCAATTCTTTCAGATTTTCTACATAGTTGATGTTATCTGTGAACAACTTTGCCCATTTTTAAAATACATTATTTGGTTTTTTTATTGATTAGTTTTAAGAGTTACTTACATATTATGATTGCTAGAGCTTTATTAGGTACAGTTTGCAGATATATTCTCCCATTGTATAGGCTCTTTTCAGTTTCTTGATAGTGCCCTTTGGAGCACAAGAGTACTTAATTTTGATTAAGCCCAATTTAGCATTTTCCCCCTTATCTTACTTATGATTTTGATGTCATGGCTAAAAAAAATCATTGCTTAGTCCAAGGTCAGAAGGTTTTATAACGATCTTTTTCCAAAACTTTACAGCTTGAGCTCTTATATTTTGCTGTTACATCCATTTTGACCTAAGTTTTATGTATAGTGTGAGATAGGCATAAAACTTTATTCTTTTGAACGCTACTATCCTTTTGCAACAGCACCATATGTTGAAAAGACTATTTGTGCCTCCATGGAATTGTCCTGACATCCCTTTAAAAATCAATTGTTTATAATTATATGGGTTTATTTATTTACTCTCAATTCTATTCTTTTTATGTGTTTGTCTCTACCTTACTTCAGTACCACACGGTATTGATTATCATAGGTTTTTAATAAGTTTTGAAATTGAGAAATATGAGTCCTCCAATTGTGTTATTCTTTTAAAGATTGTTTTGACTACTCTGGATCTCTTCCATGTACATAAGGATTGTAGGATCAGGGGCGCCTGGGTGGCTCAGTTGGCTAAGGGTCTGCCTTCAGCTCACGTCATGATCCCAGAGTCCTGGGATCAAGCCTTGCATTGGGCTCCCTGCTCAGCAGGGAGTCTGTTTCTCCTCTCCCTCTGCCCCCCACCTCGGCTCATGTTAGTGCTCTCTCTCTCTCCTCCCCTCAAATAAATGAATAAAATCTTTAAAGAAAGAATTGTAGGATCAGTTTGTTAATTCCTGAAAATGCAGATGGGATTTTAATCAGGATTATGTTGAATCTGCAGGTCAATTTTGGGAGTATTGCCATTGTGAAAATATTTAGTCTTCCAATGCATGAACACTGGAGGCCTCTGCATTTTCTTAGATCTTTGTAATTTATTTCAACTATGCTTTGTAATTTTCAGATAATGAATTTTGCACTTATTTTGTAAGATTTATCCCCGAGTATTTTATTATTTTAATACTGTTGAAAATAAAACTGTTTTAATAATTTCATTTTGGACTATTCATTTTAAGTATAGAGAAATATAATAGATCTGTTTTTATAATTGATCTGGTATCCTAAAGCCAAGATAATGTCAGCTCACTCAATGTCTTTTATTTATTTTTCTTCCCTAATTGCACCGATTAGAACAACCTTCAGTATCATGTTGAATAGACGTGGCAAGAGTGAACATTCTGGTCTTGTTCCTGATCTTAGCTACCTTTTACCATTAAATGTTTTAGCTGTAGGTTTTTCAATGATGCCTTTTATCAGGTTGAGGGAATTACCTTCTATTTCTACTTTGTTGAATACTTTTATGAGGAAAGAGTGTTAGATTATATCAATGCTCTTTCTGCATCTATTGAGATGGTAATGTGTTTTTTGTCCTTTACTGTATTAATATGATAAATTGTATTGATTGGTTTTCATATATTGAACCAACCTTGCATTCCTGGGATAAATTCCAGGTTTGTGGTGTACAATTTTTTTATGTATGTTGCTGGATTCGGTTTGCTAGTATTTAGTTGCAAATTTTTGAACCTGTATTAGTAAGGGCTATTTTTCTATATTTTTCTTAAGTGATTCCATGCAGTGAGTTGGCAAGCATTCTCTCCTCTTCCATTCTTTCAAAGTTTGCCAAGGAGTGGCATCAACTCTTCAGATATTTGGTACAATTCTAATCATCGGCATTCCCTTATGAGAACTTTTTGATTACTAATTCAATTTCTTTGTTATAGGTCTATTCCGATTTTCCATTTCTTTTGGAGTCGGATTCAGGAGGTTGTGCCTTTCTAGGAATTCTTCCATTTCCTCTAGGTTATCTAATTTTTTGGCATATAATTGTTCATAGTATTCCCTTATAATACCTTGTATTCCTATAAGATTGGTAATCACGTCTTTCAGTGATTAAAATGTGAATCTTCTACTTTTCTTAGTCTAGCTAAAGGTTTGTCAATTTTGTGGAGATTCCTCAAGAAATTAAAAATAGAGTTATCCTATGACCCTGCAATTGCACTACTGGGTATTTACCCCAAAGATACAGATGCAGTGAAAAGAAGGCCCATATGTACCCCAATGTTCATAGCAGCAATGGCCACAATCACCAAACTGTGGAAAGAG
>JAPYYM010001728.1:0-13122 GCA_028534135.1 Potos flavus
CCAGGCCCTGACGGCTCGCACACAGGAGTGGCGGAATCGGGGTTGGCACAGCAAGGGGCACGCCAGGAAAGTGGCCAGTGCTGCTCCTGGGGGCGGGGGGGGGGGGGGGGTGGCCGAAACACCAGGAACCCCGCAGCATAAAAAGACCCCGTGGGGGGGAGTGCCCCGAGGCTGAGAACTGTGAGGGCTTGTTCAGAGCTTGAAATTCATACAGGCCTGGCTCTCAACTGGGGTGCTTGTAAGCCTTCCAAAAATCAGGGTTGAATTTGCATCTGAATGACCAGTCACGCCAAAGCCGGCCAAGGAATGTGTTGGTTTTCTTGTTATTTTGCACTCCTTGTTAACAGTCATTTACATTTTTATTTACCCCCCCATTCTTAAAACTAATATTACCTGGCTGTTGCCTTGCTCCTGATTTCCCAGCGTGCACTTCTGCGTGGGCACCTCCCCCGCGGGGTCCCCTCCCCCTCCCCCGCTGAAGGGGTGAAGCAGTGCCCCTCCCCCTGGGGCACCCCCATCCTGCGGGGCACCCAGGTGGGCTTGGAGCTCTCAGAAGGCAGACACGTTTGGTTTGGACTTCCCAGAATTAACAATTACCTACGAATTACTTCGTGGCTTCTAGAAATGGGGAGAATTAAACCTAAAAAACTCAGAAGAAGAATACGGGAGTTGTGCCCCTACTGGGCCGCATAACAGATAGCTGTGGGGGTCTGCGGAGGCACAATAATGAAGGGCCCCTGTGGACATCCGTGTCCTGATCCCTGGAACCTGCAGATACAGTCGACCCTTGAATGATGGGGGGGTGGGGCGCTGACCCGGCACTGTCGAAAATCCGGAAAATCTGCATAGAACGTTTGTCATTCCAACAGCTTCACTGCTCACAGTCTGCTGTTGGCCACAAGCCTTACCCGTAACATCAGCAGTTAACACATGTCTTGTATGTTGTACGTATTACATGCTGTATCCTTAGAATAAAGTCAGCCAGAGAAAAGAGAACGTCATTAAGGAAATCCTGGGGAAGAGAAAGTCCGTTTACAGTATATCCTGTGCTAATCAAAAAAAATCCATGTATAAGTGGACCTGGGCGGTTCAAACCAGTGTGCTCGAAAGGTCAACTGTATGTTATCGTATGTGGTAAAGGGACTTTGCGGGTGTGATTAAGAATCTTGAGATAGGGAGGTCATCCTGGATTCTGGGTGGGCCCTAAATGTAATCACAGGGTGCCTAATGAGAGAGAGTCAGGAGGGCAGAGAGGAGAGAACGTGCTATGCTGCTGGATTTAGGGAAGGAAAACTTTTCCTCTAATCTCTTACGTTCTGTCCATGAGGTCTGTGAATTAAACAGATAAGTAAGAGATTAACAGGAAAAAAGGCACACAAATTTTAATACTGTCATATGCACAGGAGCTTTGCAGAAAAGAAAAACCCAAAAAAGCAGTTAGACTTAGGGCTTATGTATCATTTTAGCCAAGAGCAATAGATGGGGAGGTGATAAGAAAGGAAAGGTGGTTTGGGCTCGTAGGGGCAGTAAATTGTGGGAAGGTGAGTAGGAAACTGTGGTAAGGGTGGTTAGCAAGGTTCGTTATGCAGACTCATCTTGGTGCCTTCTCAGGGACACGTGTACAGAGGGAAGTCTGTGTCCTGCTTTTGGGCACGTGGGGAGGGCAGAGAGTTCTCATATCTGCTGTTTGTCAGTTGTCTTCAGTTAAAAATAGTCCTTCGGCCAAAGCGGCCTATGTAGGGATGGCATGTTCCAGTCCTCCTCACTGGCCTCGAAGCCGGAGGAAGGGACGTGAGCCCGGAATGCAGGAGGCCTCTGGAAGCTGGAAAGGCACAGAAGCGAGTTCTGCATTGGAGCCTCCTGAAGGAACCGGCCGGCTCTTGGGTGTGAGCCCAGGGAGTCCCACGCCAGGCTTGTGACCTCCAGAGCCGTTAGGTAACACATTTACGCTGTTCGAGGCCACTGGGTTTGTGGTGAGTTTCTACAGCGGCCATAGGAGGCCAGCGCAGGTCCCGGAGGACGTGGCCTTGTGCCCAGAGGAGCCTCATGACCACTACAGGGACAAGGCAAACGAGCGTGTCTGTGCAGCAGAGAAAACGGGGCATCCAGCGTGAAATGACCTCAGACTGAGTGTGGGGATCCCTGGGTGGGCTTGTGCAGACTCGGCCGTGGGGACCGACCGTGTGTGCTCCCGGGCTGCTGCTCGCTCCTGCCGCTGGTCCAGGGTTTTGCATCACTCCCTGGAGACCACGGGCACGGTCGGTGGGTAGAGCAGGGAGCAGGCCTGGCGGGGCTGGCTAAGGACACGCAGGATTAAACACCAGGAGGAGGACGCCGTGTGTCCTGGGACGCATAGGGTGGGAGCAGGCCATGTGGGGGGTCTGCCCCGGCCTCAGCGTCACTGAGAAGGAGCCCCTGCTTGGGGTGGGAGGGTCCGCCGTGGCTCGGCCCCTGCCCTGTCCGGCTCCCTGTCCTGTCCTGGGGACCTGGCACGCACTGGGCACGGGGTGTTCGGGCGGGCAGCCGCAGGCCCCAGCGTGCACACGTGGAGGACAGTGTGAGCGGGGTGTGGGACGGCGCCTTCCCCAGGGCCCCGGCCCAAGGAGCAGGCCGGCCTGGTGGCGGATCTGGGCAGCGGCGGCCACCTCTCCTTGGCGCTCGTGAGGGCAGCTGCGGGTTCCAGGTGCAAGACCCTGTGCAGTCCCGGGTCCCACGCTGCTCCCGCGTTGCCGCTGGTTGGATCGTGGCCTGTCGTTTCACTCAGGGACCATTTATAGGGACAGCTTGTGCTGACCTTTCCATTCAGCCAGCGGCCCCCGTCGGACCTCGGATGTGACCTCTTTCCACCGCCAGGGTTCCTGACTTCAGGTGCCTGTTTTGCAGTTTCCATGTTTCCGGGGCGCGGCGTCCCGGGCCCGCGGGGCTGCTGGCTGGGCCGAGGCGCGTTGGTTGGCGTCAGCAAGGCCGGCAGATTTGTTTCCTTGCGGTGGCTTCCGGCCTATTGGGTCCCTTCCTTAAAGTCAGGTCTGAGCGCTTAGCCAGCATGCGGCCCGACCCTCTCCGACGGCCGGTCTGCAGGATCCGTGGACTCGGGTCGGGGGGAGTGCCAGGCTGGGGGGATCGGACCTCATGCTCCTGTGTGTTTAGGGGAGCTCGCGTCATGTGGGAACAAGGGGCGTCACTCTTGGCGCCCCCACTGTTGCTGTCCCCACACGCCTGCCTTCCAGGGGGAGCCCGCGTCCCAGGCCTGTCCCCAACCCCGTGTGGCAGGAAATGCACTCTCCCAGCATGAGAACCGCAGCGCGGGCAGCCGTCCTCCGTCCCTGTAACCTGCAGGAGCCCTGGGTGACTTGGCTGTCCCCGCTCTTACCCTGGTCTCCCTGCGGTCTGCTGGCAGCTCCCATGCATCTCAGCGCATATACACAGATCTGCACGGACCCCACGTGCACCGCACATGCCGCACGCACCACATACATGCCACATACACACACCACACACATATGCCACAAGTACCATGTGTGCACGCCACATACACATGCTACATGTACATGCCACATACAGACCACATGCACATGCCGCAAACACATGCTACATGTGCCACATAGACACGCCACACACACCACACACATATGCCACAAACACCATGTACACATGCCACATACACATGCCAGATGTACATGCCACATACAGACCACATACACACGCTGCATACACATGCTACACACGCCACATAGACACGCTGCACACACCACATACACGCCACATACACACACCACACACATATGCCACAAACACCATTTATGCATGCCACATGTACATGCAACATGTACATGCCACATACAGACCACATACACACGGTGCATACACGTGCTGCACACACCACATGGATATGCCACAGACACCACACATGCCGCACATGCCACAAACACCATGTACACATGCCACATACACGCTACATACACATGCCACGTATATGCCACATGTAGACCACATACACATGCCACACATGCCACATAGACACAGCACACCTCATATATACATGCCACACACACCACATACACACATGCCACATATGCACACCACGCACGCCACATACACATGCTACACGTGCCACATATGCATGCCACATACATGCCATGCACGCCACATACGCACGCCACACACACACACGTGCAATACACACCCCACACAGCCGCCATGCATGCATGCCATGCACGTGTGTTGAGGCCCCCCTCAGGGCTCTCCTGGACGTCAGCCTGGGGTGTGTGGCAGGGAATCTTGGTGGGAAGAGTGGGTCTCAGTCCAGAGGTGGCCGGCACCCCTCTGCTGTCCTCGCTTCCTGAAGCTTCCTGGAGCCTGGCTCCCCCCGGGGCTGGGGCCCCGACCCGCCCTCCACTCGGCGTCTCTGGTGGCTGGGGGGCTGCCGGGGCAGTACGGGCCAGGAACTGGGTGGATGCGGCTGACCACGACCGACCACGACCGACCAGGGGGGCAGCCGGAGCTGACTGCTCACATGTATTGCTGTGTCTTCAGCCACGCTCTGCACGTCTTGGAGCCCAAAAGGCTGGAGACAGGTGTCAGCTCTGCACCCACGGAACGCAGGTACATTGTCCGGCTGGAGAGGAGCCCTCGTGGGCTGGCCCTGGCGGGAGGGCAGGCTCATCAGGGACAGAAGGTTCTGGAAGGGAGGCCTCGGGACATCGCAGATGCCGCTGGCCCCCGCCCCTCCCTCCGCGTGCGGGGAGCTGTGCGACCTTCCTGCCACTCATGTATCACACCGACACAAGCCGTGGAAAGGCCGAGGGCCGGCGCGTTCTCGTGAGTGACCGCCTTGTTGGCTCCCCGTGCTGCGTGCTGGGTGGGGGGGGCACCCGGGTCACCTCGGAGGGCTCAGCAGGCGCCTGGGAGGCGGGGTTGAAGGAACGCCCTTCCCTGCAAGGAGGGACATGGTGCTCAGTTGTGTGGATACACTGCATTTTCTTTCTTTTTTTTTTTTTTTTAAAGATTTTATTTATTTGACAGAGAGAGATCACAAGTAGGCAGAGAGGCAGGCAGAGAGAGAGGAGAAAGCAGGCTCCCCGCCGAGCAGAGAGCCCGATGCGGGGCTCGATCTCAGGACCCTGAGACCATGACCTGAGCCGAAGGCAGAGGCTCTAACCCACTGAGCCACCCAGGCGCCCCAGCATTTTCTTTATCCATTCAGGCCTGAAAGAGCACTTGGGATCGGCGGGGACTGTCTCCCATCTTCCCTTCTGGGTCCTGTGGCTGGTCTAATAATTAAATTAACATAAGACATGTTAACAGGAGAAAAGCGCATTTAATTTTGTAGCATGGGAGCTCCAAAGATAAAAAACTCTTAAGAAGTGACCAAAGAGGGCAGTTTTCCTAAGTGCTAGACGAAGAAACAATCCATTTGTGAAGAATGGACAAGACAAAGGGGTTTGGGCTCGGGTGGGGGGGGGGCACGTTGGTGGAGAAGTAGGGAGGTCTCTGCCTGTGCAGCCCTCCGGGCCTCGCTCTGCGCCTCTGGCCTCGAGGCTGCCTTCCACCCCCGGCGCAGGGAGGGCATGCTTCCCGGGGAGACATATCTCCTGCTCCCGGGGCAGGGGTGCCGGTGTCTTTCCGGTCTGGCCGCTCCGAGTGCCTTGACTTGGCCCTGGACAGTATGCCCGAGGGGCACGTCTTGGGGCAGCGTGTTCCACTCCCCTGAGACGCCCTCTGCTTTCAGCTGCTGTGACGTGGGTGTGCGGATCCCCGTCTGAGGCCCTGCTTCCACGCCTGCTCTCAGCCTGCCTGGACGCCGGGATCCGAACCCTCGTGAGGGCAGGGGCTGCGGAGAGGGAGCCCCGCCGGCCGGCCGCTGTCTCGAGGCCGCACCTGCCGTGGTCTGGGGCGTGCATCTCACTCTGCACTTCCAGGCTCACCTGTTACGAGGCAGCGGGTCAGCCTGCCTGGCTTTTCCGTTTGGTGGCTCCCGTGGCCGTCGTTAGGAAGGAGCGCTGGAGGGCACCCGCTGTGTGGGTCTCAGCGCTTCCGGCTCTCACTGGGGCGCTGTGACTGTGCCCGGTGCTAACAGCCTCCCCTTAGATCTGGGCCGCCTGGTGGGAGCTGCGCCCGCTCCGCCCGTTCCGCCGGCCTGGCCCCTGCTTCTGCCGTGCTTGTGAAGGCCGGTGTGCACTTGGCACCTAGGTCCTCCCGTGGCGGTCACTCAGGACTTGCTCCCCCATCGGCACGGGCTGTGGGGCGGGGGCAGGCCTGCCTCGCACAGGGTGCCCGGCGTGGGCCTCAGGGACGTGGGTGGAGGGACAGAGAGGTGGGGCAGAAGCTGTGCGTGGCCAGGCCCGAGGCAGGGCAGAAGCTGTGCGTGGCCAGGCCCGGCGGCCCCTCGCCTGGCTGTCGGGGGGACAGCAGTGGGCCAGCCCTCTCGCCGTGTGGGCGCTAATGGCACTTCATCTCTCCAGAGGCTCACGCTCCAACCACTCAGAGACTCCGAGATCCAGTGGCAGCCACTCCCGGGAGCAGGGAGGGCCGTTTGATTTATATTCTCCGAAGGACATCCGAGCCCGGCTGAGTCATGGCCGCTGGTGGATGTTTGAGACTTGGATTAGGGATGTGAGTGCCGGGGATCGCCGTGTCCAAGGCAGCCTGGGCCCTGCTCCCGCTGGCCCGCATAGGCCTCCCTTTCCGGGTGCCGGAGGTGAGGAGCGGGGACGGGGACCCCAGGCGGCCGGGGCATGGGCACTCAGAAGCGCGGGGTGCGCCCACAGGGGACGCCTCTCCTGGCCTTGGCTTTCTGTGCGCCCCAACCTCCCTCCGGGCCCCCATGGGTCTCCCCCTGCTGCGGCGTTAGAACGTGAATGTTGGGTCCCCCCCGGGAGCCGGTGTTCACCTGTCCTCGGGCCCTCGGGGGGCAGGTGCCGCTCCCCCTGGGGACGTCCTTTGGGACAGGACGTGAGGGGCGGAGACGGAGGCGGGAGCGCCCCGAGGTGCGTAGCCGAGGAGGCTATCCTCAGCGCCACGGGCCAGCTCTTCCTCTCCAGTGTCTCCCCTGGGGGAGGCGGTGCAGAAAGATCACCGCGGGAAACGTGGTCTTTTTAGGGCTCTGCCGCAATGGGCCCGTCTCTGCAAAGGCTCGGCAGCTGCCCCCAGCCCTGCCCTCTTTTAATCCCATCGTGGCGAACAGTTGAAGTTGCCAGTGGGGAAGAAAGCCCACGTGTGCTTCGAGGTGAGCTCTGTCTCCCAGCTCAGCACCTGAGGCGGGGGGGAGGCGGTGAGTAGCCGATTCGGGTCGCTGAAACCCCGGCAGCCGGGCCCTGATGCCCTGCCTCGCGTGTGCCCCTCTCGGGGGTACCTGGACGGCCAGGCCCGGCGGGGCAGGGCGCCCACGCGAGGAGGGGAACGACGCAAGGACACTGGGACGAGGAAGCCACGTGGGGCCCCGTCTGGAGGAGGGCCAGGAGGGCGAGAGTGCCTCCCCAGGACAGCGGGAATGCGCTCCTGGGGACCGGGCCGCCTTTCCCGTCACCGTGGGGTGGCCTGAGAGACTCAGAGGGTCTGGGGAAGCTACTGATGTTTGGAAACGTCATGATGTTTGTAAGGAAAACACGAAAAAGTGCACTTTCTAATGCGAACGCGGTCAGGAGGTAGAGCACGGCCCTTAAGCGCCCGGCCCGGGACTCAGCACCGCGTGCACCTGGGGCGGGAGTCACGGAGGTCACGGGGGTCACGGCCCGGCGCGCGGGCCTCGGAGATCGGGTGCACCTGGCCAAGGCGAGCGCGGCTGAAAAGCCAGTGGCGCCGGCGTTAGGGAGCCTGCGTGGGCGCGCGCCGGGGACTTGGAGCGGGCTCGCCCCGGGCTCTGCTGGGCGCCGGCGTCCCTGACGGCTCTTGGCGCGGGGGAGTCCTCGTAAGTGCTGTTGTAGCCTGTCCTTGTGGCATTTAACAGCACACGCGTCCGTCCGAGCTTGTCGGTGAGCACTGACCCGTGGTGTGCGTTGCCTGCCTGGCGGGCTGGGACAGTATTTATTTAGCCGGGTCCTGACTGGGCGCGTTTACACCGCAAGTCCTCGCTGCTGAAGCGGCATGGACGTGCACATTCCCCAGCGGGCGTCCCTTTGAACGGGTGGGATTGCTGAGGCCAAGGGAGCAAGCGGGCGGCGTGTTTGCCGGACTCCCCTGGAAAGCTGGGCTGGCTCCGCCCCCGCGGGTGCTGGTGGCCAGGGGCCGCTCGAGGCGGGGTGGGGGTTTGCAGCTAGCCGCAGGCACCCCCCCCCAAGGGGCAGAAAAACGCTTCCCGCCGACGGTGGGTCCGTGCAGCGGTGTGTGTGAGGGGCTGCCTAGGGTGGCTGGGGTAGAAGAAAGGCGGCCCCTGGGACTCGGGGCATCGGGCGAGCTTGGCAGGTGAGTTTCTCGTCTGTATTTCAGAAAAAAAATCCATCAGGTTCTGAAATTTTGTGAGGAGTGTCCTTCCTGTGGCTGAATGTTTCTAGAGCCTTCCGTCATCCGGGACGCTTTGGGTGGGATTGCCTTCCAAGGCTGGGAGCCCGTCCGGGACAGCCAGGTGTGCCCACCTCCCGCAGGCCCAGCCGAGCCCCGCTAGGTCAGGGAGGAGTCAGCCAAGCGGGTTTATTTGGGGAGGCCCACGCCTGCCAGACTTCCAGCGCCAGCCCTGGTGCCACCAGCCGGGGTCAGACTGTCTTTGGGGAGGCGCCCACTGCACCCCTAACTTGGAGCACCGTGAGATGGGTGCCGCCGCATCCCTAACTTGGAGCACCTGTGAGATGGGCGCCCGCCGAGTCCCTAACTTGGAGCACCTGTGAGATGGGCGCCCGCTGCCCTAACTTGGGGCACCTGTGAGCTGTTGGTGAGGAACCGGATTGAGCCGGGTGAGGCCAGCTGTGTGTAGTAGCTCCATGAGGCCCCCAGGGTCACGGCCCCCCGTGTAGTGGGGAGCGTTGGTCTCCGGCGGCGAGGACTCAGAAGGTGGTGTTGGGGACTGGGCCGGGGGCAGACGCCGGGTTTCGGGCTCTCCGTGCGCGGCTGGCCGCTGGCTGACTTCCGGAAGTGTCCGGGCCTTTGTTGTCTTGTGTGTGAAGGAGGGATGACGAGGAGGAGGATGGTCTCTGGCCCGTGGAGTTGCTGGAAGAGCCTCCGTAGGAAGCCCACGCGTCCCTGGTGGCACAAGATGACCTGAGCAGCTCTCCTTCCTCTGCCCTCCCCCCCCCCCCCCGAAAGTCTGTGCTGGGATGGTGGGGACATGGGGCCCCCAGCTGCGTCTTTGGGAGGGCGGCTGGCCGTGGGGGCGGCTCTGGGGGTGGGGGGAGCTGGGGAAGGTGAAGATGGGGTCTGTCTCCAGGCCAGTGGCAGGTGGTCCGTGCTGGGTGTGGTGGGTGTGGCGGGCAGCCCGCCGGGGGCTCTGCAGGCCTCTCCCGCCCCTCCCCAGCCCGCACATCAGCTTCCGGGCCCAGAGCTTCCGGTGCCTGCAGGGTCTGCGAGGCCTTGAGGGAGCGGAGGTGGGTGGGGTGGGGTGGGGCCGCATCAGCCCCTAGGGAAGCTGCATCAGCCGTGGGCAAGGTCAAAACCTGGAGGGCCTTCTGCTTTTCCTGTAAACCCTCGGCCGGCCCGGTCAGACGTGGTTTTCTGCTCTCTGGGTGGCACTTCCTCTCCAGGGGTGCCCCCCCCAACACCGCCCTGCGCCTGGAGGTAGGGCTGGCCAAGCGCTGTTGGGGTCCCTGCCAGGGGGGCAGCCCAGTGCAGGGACCAGGCTGTGCTGGTGGGGGGCTGGGGGGCGGGGGGCTGTCTGTGTCTCCACTGCTGCCTGTTTGCAGTAAAGGGGCCAGACTTGGGGTTCTCGCAGGCACCGGCTCACGTGTGTGCATTGTGAGGAGCCGTGCCCAGGGCCTGGCCCGGGACTGCCCCTCTCACTGCTGCCCCGTGGCCCCCTGGGTGGCCCTGCCCGCATGTGGCCTTCGGGGGACAGTCGCAGGCTGGGCCCAGGTCCCTTGCTGTGTCCAGCACACAGTGGTTCAGTCCCTCTAGCAGGGACGTGGCAGTGGTGGTGCCTTCGCATCTGGTCTGTGTCCGTGTGTGGTCACGGGAGGCAAAGTGCCTGAGTCAGGCTGGCCGCACATGTGCTTTGTAGAGAGAGGGGGGCCGTTCCTGAATGGAGGCCTGGCCCCACACGTCTCCGGGGTGAGGACGGCAGGGCAGAGGCTCCCCCAGACAGCTCAGTCTTGGGCGGTGGCCGTCGGGGACCTGCCGAGACCTGAAGGCACTGCTCGCGGCCACCACGCGTCCCCGGGGCGGGGGCCTTGGTCAGCCCATTTCAGTGCTGGGACATGCCCACCGCGCTCGCACGGAGGCGGCCCGGCACCCAGGAGCGGCTGGCACGTGGGGCGGCCCCGAGCTCTGCCTGGCGGGTGGCGCGGCCAGCTGGCCAGGCTCCGGGACCGGTTCTGCAGGAAATGAGACCTCAGGTCCCGTCACCTCCAGCAGACAGGGCCACGGACGCGCACACACCCTGCTTCCCAAGTCCTTGGCAGGATACGGGGCTGTTTCCTCAGCCCTTGGCAGCAGGGAGCCAGGAGTCCTGTCTTCTGCCAGGTGCTGCTCTGCACCCACGTTTGGGGTCCCCCCTGGTCTGTCCCCAGGTCCCCGTCACTGGATGAGGGGCCCAGCTTGTGTGGGGGGCCCGGGGGCAGCACCTGGAGGCCTTTCTCAGGCTTGCTTGGCACAACCATGGCCCTGCCGTGGCTGCCAGGAGCGGAAGCTGGTCGGGGCCAAGCCTCTGTCCTCTCCAGGGATGCAGTGGCAAGGCCCTAGTGGGGGCGGGGAGGGCAGCCTAGCTTATCCTGGTGCAGGAAGGTTCTAGAGGCTCTTCCAGATCTTCCCGTTGATTTTTGGTTCCTGTGAATTGTGAGGAGACCCCTGGCCACATGCTGCCTGGCTCCTAACGCTCTCCCCAGCACGGGTCCCAGGAGGGAAGGCGGCTCCTCGGGCCGGCTGGGGGCCGTGAGGGGCGGCCAGCCTCTCAGCCCGCGTCCTCCTACCTGGAAGATGACGTGGGATGGGGACAACCACAGCCACGTTTCCGTGTCTCGCGCCTTCTGAGACACCCGCGAGGTGACACGGGCCTCAGGAGACGCCCTGCCTGCTGCGGGAGTCCACACCGCAGGAAGGCTGGGGGCGCCAGGCTGCAGGGCAGGCGACGGGTCGTGGGACCAGCGTCCAGCGAGTCTGGCCCACAGTCGGAGGGTAGACCCCTCTCTTGTGTCCGCACCCCTCCGCTGCAGAGCGGACCCCTGGAATCTGGGGTCTGGGCTTCCCTCCACCTGGGCCTTCAGCAGAGGTCGCTCCCAGGCACCCTCTCGCCGTCGGGAGGGACGAGGGCAATTGCCATGTCCGGTCCAGTCGTCTCAACCGCCCCGAGAGCGGGGTTTGCTCGAGGCCAACTCCGCACTGTTTTTTGTGGCCCTTGTCCCGCATGCAGCAGTGGGGCTTGGAAGCATCTGGAAGGTGAGAAGGACCACAAGGGAGGGTCAGTGGGAGGGGGAGTCGGGCCGTGTGGGGCCCCCATCCTCCCCTCACAGGTCAGGCTGCTGTGCTGACGTTGGGGTGTGCCTGTGCGAGATGTTTGGAAAGTAGAAATGATTGAGATTCGGGGCATAAATCGTGTGCCAGGGACGAGACAGTGGGCATCGTGGCAGCCGTGGAGACCCTGGTGCTGTCCAGGTTAGGGGGAAGCTGTCGCTTTGTCGTCTTCCCTGTGCTCTCGGGAGGCCTTCCACCTGCCTGCACCGGCCGCGTGGTCCGTGGTTGACGGTGCGTGGGCTGGTATCGTTAGAACACGGATCCGAGGGGCCCGGGCTCAATGGGACAAGCGGCCGCCAGGGCCTAAGGGGGCGCTTCTGGGGGCCCCCTTGAAGGCGTGTAGAAGCTGGTGAATCAGAGCAGACGCTTGTGTGCAGACAGCAGTGCACGGAGGCCGGCATGGCGGCCCGGCTAGGCGTGGTGACGGTCCCCGTGTCCCGCCTGGGGGTCAGCCCCCGGGGCCCTCATGGCGCTTTCGCCCGCGGCACGTGCCTTCTTTAGTGGGTTTTTGCCAAGCGGAGAGCAAAGGTCACCTCCCGGAGGGAGGCCAGGTGCGAGGAGAGGGCCTCGTCCAGGCTCAGGCTTTGCAGACTTGAGCTGGACGGCGGCCCGCAGCCGAGCTGGCCTGGCTCTGGAACCCTGCCGTGTATTTTTAAGGAGTCACTAAAGATGAAGGCAGAGAGAGTGGCATTTTGTGGTTTTTGAGACAAAAAACAGCTCTCGGCCTGGAGCTGGGCTTGTCAGGGCTCCAAGGCCCGTCCTCCCGCGGTGGCTGAGGAGAGAGTTGCCGGTCGCTCTGCAGCTGGGCTGGGCCCGTGCAAGGGGCAGGAGTCGGGTACCCGGTGAGACTGCGTGCGCGCCCCTGCAGACACCCGGCAGGCAGGACACTGCCCCAGGTGGCCCGGAGCGCGGTCCTGAGCCAGCCCCGGGGTAGGCACGGTTCCGCACAATTCTGTGACACCGTCACGCCCTGGCCCACGGCAGAGAGGAGCAGCCACCTGCCGTGGGGTTGGGGTGCCCCTTGTCTCTGCCCTGAGCCCCTCGAGAAGCAGCATCCGTTCCCTGGGGGGCCGGACGCTTCTGCAGAGAGCAGTTTCCATCCCTGCCCGCTGAGCCGTGGCCAAGAAGTGTGGTGGACATGGACTCTTTTATTGCAGAGGACGTGCGCCTTTGCAGACACAGCTCAAGTCACAGAAGACCTTAGTGGGGCCTGGCGGGAAATATGTCCCGCAAATAGGCTCTGGTTAGAAGAGCTTCTGGGTTGACTTTTGCTGGTGGTTAAAATCAGTCTTTAAAAATAAATTTTAAGGGGTACGTGGCTGGCTCAGTCAGTAGAGTGTGGGACTCTTGATCCCGGGGTCGTGAGTTCAAGCCCTATGATGGGTGTGGAGCCTACTTTAAAAAAATGAATTTTAAGTGAGAAATTGGCAAAGATCTGAATGTCCAACGTTGTCCTATTTAGTTATGGAACAATGAACAGCCATCCAAGGAGGCTTGGGAGCGCTGGGTGCCCACGGGAGGCGACCGTGCAGG
>JAPYYM010001729.1:0-13116 GCA_028534135.1 Potos flavus
CACGGGGCGCCGCGCGGACATGTGGGGAGGGCTAGCGGTACCTTGGAAAGCCCGCAGGCGCCGGGGCTGCTGGCCGGGGACGCGGCGGTGCAAAAGGCGGGCGGCAGGTCATATCCCAGGACAGAACTTTATTGGAAACCAGAAGGGAGGGCAGGAGAGGACTAGGAATCAGGTTCCGGGGCCGGTAGTGGCTTCTCGTCGTCAGGGGGACAATCGATGAAGTCAGCCAGCATGGCAGCCGTGTCATCCTGCTCCTTTTAGGGACAAAGACGTGAGATTGGAAACAGTCACACACATGGACACCCAGAAGGCGGGGCGGGCTGGGGACAGACCCGGCAGCTGCAGCCCCGCTCCCCCGGCCGCCCACCTTCTCCGGGAGGGCTGCCGTGTCCGCCTCCACCTCCGCCTCCACGTCTTCCGCGGCAGGGGTCTCTGGGGGCGCCGGCACCTTGTCACCCCCACTCTCAGTCCCCTCCTCCAGCAGGGCTGGGGGAGCCGAGGGCTCCTCTTCCACAAGCTCCTGGGGAGGCGGCCCGGCTGGGGGGCTCCCCACGGCCCGCGGCCCCTCCCCCTGGGAGGGGAGCACCTCCGGGGCCAGCGTGGGGGCGGCCTCGGCCCCCGGCTCCTCCTCGGCCCCCGGCTCCTCCACCTCCAGCAGCAGCCCGGGTTCCCCGTCGGGCTCAGGCTGCACCTCCGGGGACTGGGCGGGGGGCAGAGCGGGGGCCGGGCTCGGGGGCGGAGGCCCGCCCTCCTCTGCCGGCCCTCCCGCCGGGCCCAACTCCACCTCTCCCAGCTCTTCCAGCTCCTCCTCGTCCTCCTCGTCCTCGTCCTCCTCCTCCTCCTCTAGCTCTCCTTCCTCTTCCTCAAACTCCTCCTCAAACTCCTCTTCCTCCTCCTCTTCCTCAAAATACTCCTCTTCATCCTCCTCCTCTTCCTCAAAATCTTCCTCCTCTTCCTCTTCCTCCTCCTCCTCTTCCTCCTCCTCCTCCTCCTCTTCCTCCTCCTCCTCGTCACTGCTGTTGATGTTAATAACCGTCAGGTCTTCCTCCAGGGTGGGGGGTCCTCCGCCGCCAGGCGTCCCTTCGGGGACCAGCTGGGGGGGCGGCAGCACCACCGGGCCCGGCACAGGGGGGGGCGGCGGGGGCGGGAGAGGCCCCGGGGCCGCGGGAAGCTCCTCGGGCTCCTCCTTGGCTGGCACAGGAGGGGAGGCCGTCGGTGGCCCGGCTGGAGCCGCAGGCGGGGGTGTGGTGCCCGAGGGGGGCGGGGGGGGCAGGGGCGGCAGCCCCTCGGGCACGATCACCACGCTGTCATCGGAGTCGCTTTCCAAAGAGATCTCCACATCGGACGTCTCCTCCTTGTCATAGTGGACAAAGGCCGGCCTGGGCACTCTGCCCCCAAAAGTCTCATCCGGGGGGAGAGCGGGTGGAGGGGTGCCACTAGGGGCGAGGACGGGGTCCTCGTTTGAGCTTGCCCGGTGGTTCTCCGGGCCGGGAAGGAGCCGGGGGGGCACAGACACCAGGCCTGGGACAGAGAGCCCTAAGTGGTTGGCTGTGGCTGGCGGTCCAGGGCGTGTCGGGGGCATGGGGCCCGCCGGGGCCATGGGGCCCGCCGGGGGCATGGGGCCCGCCGACGGCATGGCGCCCACCGACGGCATGGGGCCCGGGGGATGGAAGGGGGGGGCCCTGAATGGAGATGGGGCCTCAGGAGGGGGAACTGGGGCGGGCGTGGGGCAGGCGGGGCCCGTGGACTGCAGGGGAGGGACCCGGGGGTGGGTCAGGGCAGCACAGGTCACCAGTGCTTCCGAGCAGAAAGACGCCACCTGAGGAAGAGGCCGAGGGCAGGTGTGAGCATCAGGCAGCAGAGGGGGGGGGGCCCGGCTTCGGACGCGGGGGGCGGAGGGCAGCAGGGGGCAGCTACCTCGAGGCTGTCCTCTCGCTGGCCGAGGGAGAAGGCTTGCAGCGCGCAGGCGAGGGGAGGCGGGCAGCGGGGGGCCGGCGCCAGCAGCAGCGCCAGCAGCAGCCGGTAGAGCTCCCGGCGGCAGCGGGAGCTGGTGTACGGGGAGCTGCCCAGGACCTCGCCCTGCTGGACCCCCATGACCAGGGGCAGGACCAGCTCGTGCAGTCTCTGCAAGGAACACGGAGCGCGCTCGGAGACGGCGCTCGGGGCCCCCGAGCCTCCCGCGGGGCCGGCTCCCAGGGCTGACACCCCACCTCTGGGGCGGCCCCCACGCCGACGGCACCCCTCGTCCCCACTGACCCTGTGAGTCTCCTCCTTGATGAGGGGCCCGCACATGAGGACGGTCCGGCTGAGGCCTAGGGAAGGAGACGGGCATCGCGGGGGCGGGCTGGCGCGGGGCGGGAGCTCGCAGCCCACCCGGAGCCCCTGCTGCGGCCCACCCAGCCAAGCCGCCCGCCTCCTGCGCTCTGTAACGGGGCTCCCGGGCCGCAGACCGCGTGTGACAAGTGAGGAGTGCACGGCACACGCGCGCCCGTGGATGCAGGGAGGGGGGCGGCCGGGAGACGCGCGAGCCCCGCAGGGCCGTCCCCGAGGACGGCGCAGGAGCAGCAGCGTGGGGAGGGCGGAAGCTCCGGCGGGCAGGGAGGGCCCGCGGCCCACAGAGACACGGGCGGAGCGGAGCGAGAGACTGCAGGGCCAGCGGAGGGCCCCGGAGCCCCGTCCAGGCAGGACCCCGGCCCGCGGGCGCCCTCGCCCACCCCCCACCGCGCCCGGGGCTGCCGGGCACGGCCTCTCCCACCTCTCAGCGCGGCCGCACACACGTCGCTGTTGGCGTTGCTGTCCCCCTTCCGGTGGCCGGGCGGGGCCATGGCCTCCCCCATATCCAGCTTCAGCTTCTTGGGAGCGCTGGGCTTCCCGGACTGCAGCCCCCCATCCGGGCTCCCCCGCGGGCTGCGCAGCTGGCGGAGGAGGGACACGTAAGTCACCAGCTCCGGGCCGGCACGGGGGCCGGCCGGCAGCAGGAGACGGCGTCTGGCGAGCAGGCTCGCTCCGGCAAGGGCGGCGGACGAGAGTCCTGGGCCAGGAGCGGGGGCCTCACTCACCTTCAGGGCGTCGGCCGGCGGGGAGATGTCGCTGAGGAGGTGGGAGAGCAGGGCCTCCCCCGAGGCGCCCCCCTGCAGCACTCCCGCCGAGGCCCCGCACACCTGAACCCACAGTTCCAGCACGGCGTACACCTTGGTCCGCACGGTGCTGCAGGGCGGGGCGCGGAGAGCGGCCGTGAGGGGGGCG
This sequence comes from Potos flavus, assembly GCA_028534135.1. NCBI lineage: Eukaryota > Metazoa > Chordata > Mammalia > Carnivora > Procyonidae > Potos > Potos flavus. The sequence continues at coordinate 3,247 of JAPYYM010001729.1, forward strand.
CCCTCGGAGCCCCCGGCCCACGCTCTCCTGTGTGTGCCCGCCCTCACGGTCACCTGTAAGGCCTCTCCTGGCCCGGCGAGAGGGTATCCCGACCAAGGTTCCAGGCATTGAGGACCTGGGGAAGCAGGCGGCTGATCAGGGCCCCGAAGCGCAAGAGGCGGCCTCCACACCTGGGGGCGGAGACAGACGGTGAGCTCCGCTCGCAGCACATCCTCGTCCCCCCACCGCCCCCGTCCTCCCCCACTCACGCGAGGATGAGCGCAGAGAGCAGGTCCAAGGCGTCTAGGTGGATGGAAGGCAGAAGCAGCAGCCGCAGCGGACCATCTCCCAGCAAGCTCTGCGGGAAAACACGGTAGGGGTGTGTGCGGGGGGGACGTGGAAAGAGACACGTGTACGCACAGGAAGGGGCCCGGGGAGCGTCGGCTCCCCCGCTGCCCTCCCGCCGCCGCCGGGCCCGAGGACGGCCGCGCACAGAGCGCCAGCTCCACTCACGATGTTCTTGGCACTGATGCTGAGGGTCCGGCAGATGACGTCCAGGATTTCCTGCACAGGGACGGACACGGGAGCCCCAAACTCTGAGCTAAAGAGGAGAGCAGAGAGATCCTCAGCGCAGGCTCCCCGGCGGGACCCCACCCCTCGCCCCACCCCCTTCCACCTCCGCACCTGAGCATGAGCCCCAGGCAGCGGGCCAGTCCGCAGAAGCGCTGCCGGAGCCGGAGCAGGACGTGGCCGTCCCCGTCCTCCGAGGGCGTGAGCAGCACCTCCACCCCGGGCCCCTCGTACTGCACGGGGGCTGCAAGGAAACACAAGGACATCGCGCCCGGAGGCCCTGCGTGTGTCCCCTCCCGCCTCCCTCGTGGCAGGGGAAACCCACTGCCCGCCCCCCCTTCCCCGCGCCCCTGGTCTGCCGCCCCGGCCCCCTACCCGTCTCCGCGCCCTCATACAGGGCCCCCAGCAGGCTGTGCAGGGAGGCCAGCAGGCTGTGCAGCTCCTGCTCCCAGCTCTCGGTGTGCTTCAGGCCCTGGGAGAAGCCAGCCCCCAGAGACGGCAGCCTGGAGTAACACTCGCACGCCAGCTGCAGGAGAGAGGTCCGCGCGGTCACACCCGACTCCGGCCCAGCCCCAGAGCCCCCAGAACCCACCCCCCACCCCCCGTGCCAAGAAAGAGAGCTCAGAGGGGAGCAGAGAGGACAGCGAGGCAGAAAGCCACAGACGGGAGCTGGAGGCCAAAGTCGCGCTGTGTGCATCTTGTGCACCAAACGGGAGAGAAGCCGGAACCCAGTCCGACGGAGGTAACAGAGAGAAAAGCCGAGAGCGAAGAGAAGCTCCAGCTCAGATCCCCAGGCTCTCCACCTCCCTCTCTTCCCTTTACCTGCTGGAGCTGAGGACTCAGGGCATCCACTCGCGACAGGAAAAACGAGGCCAGCTTGCCCTGGTGTGGGGAAAGAGAGGAGCCGGCTGGTGCGTGAAGGGCCAGAGACGAACACTCCTGTCCAATGGCAGCGGCACAACGGAAGCCCAGCCTCTCTCTCTCTCCTGCGGACACGGGAGGTGCAGCACCGGGCCAGGAGCAGACCTGCTGGCCGTCAGCCCTCGTCCTCAGCTCGCCTCCCTGCCCAGCCCCCCAGACACGGGGCTCCCTCCTGCCCATTTCTGCAAAATGACAGTCCTCTCCCTCCGGCTTCGGCAAGACGGAAGTCTGAGCCGGGGAGGGAGGCCCCGGGTCAGCACAGGTCAGAACAGCCTGGCTGCGGGCAAGCCCCCCGCTACCTGGGGCTAGAATCTGAAGGGCCTGTGAACGCGGCTGAGAAGAGAGATTTCCACCGTGTCGCCAGCCTGTAAGTTAGCCATGAACGTGGATGGAGAACCCAGGAGCACCGGCAGCATCTCCGCCTGCCGCCAGGGGAAACCACACGTTTTCGCCTCCCGTTCGAACTCACAGGCATCTTGAGATATGATCTCATCGTCTGACTGGTTAACAATGAAACACGTGCTGCTCCATCACAATTGTTCAAAATACGCATTCTGATCAGAATCGGTTTCCCTTGCAATTCCGTGTTTTAGGAATTTAAAAGCATTCTGGGAAGGAGTCCGTGGCCCAAACGAGGGCAAGGACACTGAAGTGGACACAGAGAAGGAGTGAAACGGGACCCTGGCTCCCGGGGAAGTGTGGGGGCGTCAGGAGGACCCGAGAAGTGAGCCCCCGGGGCGTGGAGGGGGGCCTGCACTGGGAGGCCGGCGGGGCTGAGAGGAAGGGCACCCGCACGGTAGGACCAGGGGGGAGACGCACCGTCGGGAGCGCGGAGGCCCTGGACCCCAGGCTGGGGAGTACGGCCCCCGTGGGGGCGGGGGCATCTCGTGCTGGAGGGTGAACTTGCAGAGGAACCATGGGCTGTGGCGTCAGGCACGCTGAGGGACTTCCGGACGGAGGCCGAGCCTCCCAGCCTCCCCCCACCTGCCCCGCGGCGGGAACCGTGTGGGCTTTCCCACGTCCGCCCTCAGGACTCGGGGACCGCCAGGCAAGGGCTGCTCTCGCTGACCCCGGGCTACAAGGCCTGGCGGGCACTTTCCCGGCGATGCCGGAGGCTTCGCAACACTTCAGCCCAAGAACAGCAACCATACAACGTGTCCTGATTCCCCCGCTTCCCGGAGGACCCTTCCTAAAGAGCGGCCCAAGGCCCGACCCGGCGGTGCCCTGCCCTCTCGGCCCACTCCTGCTCCCGCTTGCCCCCCCACCGAGAGCGCGGCGCAGAGCGGGCTGCGGCCCCCGGGAGGCCACGTCCCGGAGCGCGACAAAGCATGGCCCCCCACCCCGAGACGCACAGAAGCGGGGCTCCCGCGGAACCCTCCGCCTGAAGTGCGAGCGCGCCCGCGGCACAGCCCGCGTGTCTCAGGCCACGGGGCCACTGGTCGCCTCGGCGAGGAGAGGCAGAGCCCCTGCGGCCCGACCTCAGAGCCTCGGAAGGCCGGGGGCACCGGCGCCCGGAGCGGGAGGCCGAGCCAGAGGACAGACCGTCCCGCCCGCCGGAGCCCCCGGGTACAAGCCGCCCCGGGAGCCCTGCAGATTCCCACCCGACACGCTGGCGGCCGAGGAAGCCAGAACCCTCAGCAGAGGGCCCTCCTCCACAGGACGCTTTGTTCTTAGCGACACAGAGGCACACGCGGCCCGCCCCGCCTCAACACCTGGGAATCCTTGTTAGCTCTGCGAAGCACCAACTTCAGAAACCTGAGGCTGAATCTCCCCCACACTCATGGGGGCAACCAAGGGGCACCAGCGCAGGAAACACGGCTTCCCAGAGGCCCCGACGGCTCGAACACACGGGGGGGGGGGGGGGGGGGTCGTCCAGGGGGACACAGACACAGACACGCCTTCCCGGAGCTGAACCACCAGAGCCCTGCAGGAACGCCTCAGCCCTCTGACCACAGCGGGCCTGGGCACCGAGACCCAGCCTGCAGCGCCCGAGCACGCAGAGCATTTTAGAAGAAAGAGTTTACGGAGCTCAGTGAAACTTTAGCCAAAAAAAACAAAGCACAAAATCCCTTGTGCAGGTCATGACGGAGAGAGTTTAGTCGGGAATACATGTTAATACAGGGAAGAAATCAGTCAGGAAGGCTTCCTGGAGGAAGCGGCAGAGCTGTAGCAAGTGAAACAGGATGGGTGGAAACGGGCAGGGCAGCAGGGGAAGGAGTCCGGGTGAAGGGCTTCGGCAGCACACACGGGTTCCGATCTCTACCGACGCAGGGAAGTTCGTCTCTCCGTGAGCACGGGGAGCTAGCAGCTGGTGCGGTCCCATCTGTGGGGACAGGGGACCGCGCCCTCGGCGGCCAGGTGTGCCGAATCCCCCGCTACGGGGTCTGAGCTAGGACAGCGAGCGAGGGTTAGGCGGGTGGAAGAGGCTTTCCGGTGAACACTTACTTTGAGAGACCCACAAGCCCGAGGAAAGTAGGTCATGCAGGCCTTCATCCCCTCCAGCGCGGACAGCTCGCACTGTGGGCAAAACAGAGTCAGATGGGCACAGAGCCCCACGTGCTCGCCAACCCCCAACGCGCTGTCCTCGGCCCTCCCTCCCGCCCCCCTCCCGCCTGCCCCCCGCACTCCGACCCGCTGGGGGGAGAGCTGTGCGGGCCGGGAGGGGTCTCACCTCCGGCCTGAGGCCCAGCAGGGAGGTGAGGAGGCCGGGGAGGTGGTTCATGGAGATGTCCCGGAAGAGCGCGGGCAGCTGGGCCGCGTACCGGAGCAGGTCCCGCAGGACGGCCACGGCCAGCTCCATCGTGGGGGGCGGGTCCTGGGACTAAAAGCAACGACCCCCGTGCTCCCGAGCTCGCCTCCACGGTGGCCAAGAGGCAGCAGCCCGGGAGGTAGGACAGCAGGGGGCTTCTGAGAAACACCACGCCGTCACCACTGCCCACAAACCCACTAGGGACGCCGGGAACCCCAACGTGGCGGGTTTGTCTACAGGAAGGACGCGTGTCTAGGCTTCCGCATCACGGGCACCTGGGGCCCGGAGCTGTGTCAGGGAAAGAAACACAGCCAGGCCTCGCAGATCCGACTAACGGGAGATGTCGAGTATCTGGCTCTCCCGGCCGTGCCCCCGTCAGGAACGCGGAGCGCACTTCTCGCCCTGAAAACAGCCCCGGCTGCGTTGAGGCCGCCCCACGTCACCAAGCGGGCTTTGGCCTGGCTCATACCTGCCCTGGACTCATGGACCAAAAAACGGTTTGGATTTAGGACTTCCCTGGACAATCAACGTGTGCTACGGGACACGGAGTCTGCACCTATCTCCCGCTAGACCCGAGGCCGCATGGCAACGAAACGAGTAAGAAGGCTTATTAGCGAGCAAATAAGAGGGGGAGGGGCGGCGGAGGGGGCAGCCGGGCGCCGGGCACGGAGGGGGCACGCGATGTGATGCGCACTGGGAGTCACACGCAACTGATGCGACGCTGACCTCCACGTCGGAAACTAACGATGCTCGCTCTGTTGGCTAACTGAATTTAAATTAACAAATAAAAAATAAACTTTAAAAAAAGAAAGTAAGAACGGGGGGCCTCCAACACTGCCCAGTATCCCCACTGCATTTCGGTCCAGTTAACCCTCCAGTCGCCCCTCTTCCCGCCGCTGCCACCTTCACAGACAACAGAAGCCCAGGGACGGGCGCGAGTCCCCAGCCAAGTGCCCCCTGTCCTCAGAGCCTGCCACTGTCCCCCAGCGCCTGTCCTGCATGTCCAGCTAGTCCCTCAGAGTCCCCCCCACATAAGCGTCCCCTCCGTAAATACCTTTCCCAGGCCCTGCGCGCCCGCCCGCGGTCTCTGCACAGTTCCCTCCTGTGGGAGCCCAGCATCGGGATTGCCTGGCTCCCCCACTTGCGTTCCCTCTTCCGACCCCAGTGTCTGTGCTCTGCCCGTCTCCTAAGCCTTGAGTTGCTAAATCTGAAACCCAGCATTCCATCCTCACCTCACTGCACCTCCGAGCGGCAGAAACAGACGGGTCCTGCCCCTTCCCTCCTCGCCACCTGACCCACAGCCCCGCCTGCGGTCTGCGGTGCGGTCTCACATCCTCTGTCGGCTGCCCTCCCCTCCCCGGCCACGTGCGGGGGCGCGCTGTCACACCCCGTCCACGGAAGTACCCGAGGTCACCCTCACCCTCAGCTTCCGCTGCCCCCCAAACCCAGCGAGCCCGCGGGCTGCCGCTCGCACCCACTCAGGGCTGTGCTCTCTAAGGGAGTGGCCGAGGCCTGGCTCCCCGGGCTGCCCCCCCAGCCTGGCCGTCCCGGGGCTCTGAAATCTGGGAGTCATCCCGTACACGCCTATTCCGCCATCGGGACCTGTCCACTTTGCCTCTAACCCTCTCCTCGACTCGATCAACTTCCCCATCCTTTCTGCGGCCCTCTCCAGCCCAAGCTCCCAGCTCGTTTCCCCTCTACGTGGTCTTCCTGCTCGCAATCAGGCTCCTTTCTTGGCCTTTCTCCACACAGCGGCCAAGGTAGTACTTCTGAGAATCCGATCACATCACCACCACCATCTCCTCCTTAGCCCGTGAGGGGCGCCTGGGGGCTCAGTCAGTAAAGCGTCTGCCCTCAGCTCAGGTCGTGATCTCAGGGTCCTGGGATGGAGCCCCGCGTCGGGCTCCCTGCTCAGCGAGGAGTCTCCTTCCCTCTCTGCCTCTGCCCCTACCCCCGACTCATACTCACTCTCTCTCTCTAATGAATAAATAAAATCTTAAAAAAACAAAACAAAACCCAACTTCCGTGAATTCCCGGTGTTCCAACAATAAACACCAAGCTCCCTGACATGCCCAGGACTCCGCACGTGGTTCGGTTCCCCCCCCTCCAGTGGCATCTCATCAACCCCTCTCAGCCACACCAGCTGGCTTATAATCCTCCAGGTGGGCCAAACTCCTGTCCTCTCAGGGCTTTCTCACACTCACAACACGTTCTTAGCCCCATCGGCTCGGAGAAGCCCTCCCTAAACCCCCGGCCCGCAGCGGCCCGGCCTGGGTCAGACTCTCCGGCCCGCTCCTCACCCCACGGCACCGGCGGCGGTGGGCCCCTCCACACCCACAGCGCCTTCTACTTCTGTCTGTAAACAGGCTCCACGCCCCACCTGAGGGGCAGAGTCGCAGGCTGTACTGACCGAGCCAGCCGGGCACCCCGCCGTATGCTTATTCTAGTGAAGGCTCTTGCACCAGAAAAGGGATCAGCGAACTGTATGATCTGTGGGTGCCTGTTTCTGCATGGCCCACAAGCTAGAATAGGAATTTTACGTTTTTAAACTGTTGGAAAAGAAAAAAAGAAACAAAATGCAACAGAAACCATATGTGGTTTGCAAAGCCTGAAACACTTCCTATCTATATCCCCAGCAGAAGCCAGGAACCCTCCAGCCTGAAACTAACATAGCACTGCGTATCAGCTCCACTGTAACAACAAAAATTTTCCTAAAAAAAAAGTTTGGCCAGAGATAGGATAGAAAACTACCTCCGATCACACGGTCAGCGGCATATTTAGAGAATTTCTGAAAAGACAGAATTCTGGTCATACCGAGGCCTTCCCACCTACTCGTACAACCATCTGAGAAAGTTTTCAGGAGTTTAAAAATTAAGAGACTGATTAAAACTGGCTGAGATCCGGACACCGTCACATACGTTTACGACCACGTAAATAAAGGACAATAAATTGCAAGAGCAGTATGGAGAATTAAAATGCTCTGACTGCAGGGGAAAATTAAAACAGAAGAACTACCATACCACAGAGTAACTACAGAAGAAAACACCTCTCACGTCGACATGTGGATTTGTGGATTTCTACGGTGGTCGCCAGATAAGTTGATTTATTGACCTGCTCCAAATATGTCCCCTGAACATGTGAATACCAGCTATCTGCGATCAACTATTAGGGGATGGTTTACATGGCGTTTTTTCAGAGTAAAATCGTGTTTTTTTTTAATTGAGTATCCGCAAACGTTTACTTCTTGGAAAGGCGCCCGACCCCCCGCGCTAGACTCTGAGAACCACGCCAGTGGGGTCCAGGGTCGCCTGACTGTCCCCCCAGACCTTAGCACTCAGCCCTCTGTGCTCAGAATGTGCTTGCTGAAGAACTGAGTGGGGAGACCATCAAAGCATGTAAGAGTCGAAAAAACTGAAACTGTTATGAGAAAGAAGGGAGCAGAGAAAAAAAAAAACACCAAACAATAAATAAAAATAAAACACTTGGAAAAAGGAACTTTCGAGATGTCGCTTGTTAGGAAAGCCAGTGAGGAAGTGAAATCGGTCAGTGGTGGCAGTGGGTGAAAGGTCAAATGAATTAAAACACCCCCCTGGATAAAAACATCAGAAAGTTTAAAGCCGGGTTTGCACCGGAAGCTCACGCTCCCTGCTGTCAGGACGCTGCCTCTCCTGCCCGTGCCCTCGAGACTCCGGGCCGTGGGGGCCGCGAGCCCTTACCTGCAGGACCTGCTGAATGCTCCGGAGCCAGGACACGCAGTGCTGCTGGAACATCTCCGTGGGGCTCTCCCCCACCAGCAGGGACAGCAGGCACAGGCCCTCAAACCTGCCAGGGAAGCAGCCAGTGACGGCCCACAGCGGCAGCCACGCCCCCGGCAGCGGCAGCCACGCCCCCGGCAGCGGCAGCCACGCCCCGACAACTCTGGTCCCCGCTAGTGCGCCCTAGCGCTCCGGGGCCAGAGCAGACGCCCCCTCCGGACCCTCCGTGCTTTCTGGCTCCCAGAATGCCCGGAGGGCTCGGGGTGAGGTGCGGCAGCAAGGAAGCAGGGAACCGAGGTGATCCCGGTGGGACAAGCCAGGGCCGGAACGGGAGGCTCACCCCAAGGGAGCCCACGGAAAGGAGGAAACCCTCGACCCTCTCCACGGAGTCTACCCCGTGGATGGACGGACAGATGGACAGCCCACGTCTTAAGGAAACGTCCCCCTGGAAAAAAAGAGGCTTAACGACTCACCGAGTTTTGATGGAACCGAGCCGTGCGTTACTGAGAGCCACCAACGCCCCGACGGCGGACAGGTTCTGGTGGAGCAAACAGGGAAGCGAGTCAGGATTAGGACGCTCACGACGGCTGGGGGTGATTCTCCAGGCCGGTCCTGCCTGACCCCTTCTCCCACCTCCCACCCGGAGCTTAATGCCACGCAGAGTACAGCCCAACTCATCCAGCGAGCAGACCCCGAGACCCACCTCCCTCAGCTCGTGTCCCAGAAAGCGCCCAGCGCAGAGCAGATCCCACACACGCTTGCTGGACAGTCACTGACCCCATCTGTTACCCTCTTCCTCCACCCCCAAACCCTCCTGGTCCTGTCCCCGGCTCCCTGAGAGCCGTTTGCCAATGCCAACACCAACCCAGTCAGCCAGAGCCTCTTTCCCGCACATTCCGGGGGCCCTGACACAGGTTTCCTCCCAGGCCTCCCAAGAGTAACCCCACCACCCCATGAAAGGCCACGCGGCCCCCGGACCTCCCTAACCGTGTTCATCACTCCTTCTCCCTACAAACACGTGATGCACGAGACGGAGGAAGGAATCCAGAGCTGGACAAGATAAACAAGGTCCCTGCTCTCATGAAGGGAAACGTTGATTCACTTCTTCGGTCAACATTTATTCAATGTCGACCTCACGTGGGCCGTTGTTGTAGGTGCTGGGGAGCTTGTATGCTAGGTAGACGAGGCAAGAGATACACAAATGACCAACCTCGAAACAGTACGTGGGATGGCGCCGAGTGCCGTGGGGCGGCGTAAAGCAGCGCAGGGCCTGGCGTAGGGGAGGGAGGTCGTGTTTCCCGTGCAGCAGGCACGGAAACCCTCTCTAAAGTGGCCCTTTGAGCAAACTGAAGGCAAGACGCTTTCCTATCCGCATACTCAGCTGACGGGAATGTAAGATGGTGCAGCCACTCTGGAACATTCTGGCAGCATCTCCGAAGGTCACACAGCACACAACCCAGCAGACCCAGCACTTCCGCACCCGGGGACACGCCCAAGAGAACCGAGAACCTAGTTCTCCCGAGCCTCGCACGTGAAGCTTCACAGCATCCTCCCCAACAGCCCAAGAGTAGAAACAACCCAAGGGCCTTCCTGCTGGCGAAAGGACAACAGGATGTGGCGCATCCACACAACAGAAGAGCATGTGGCCATAAAAAAAGGGGGGGGCGCCTGGGTGGCTCAGTGGGTTAAAGCCTCTGCCTTCAGCTCAGGTCATGATCTCAGGGTCCTGGGATGGAGCCCCACATCGGGCTCTCTGCTCAGCAGGGAGCTGGCTTCCCCCCCTCTCTCTGCCTGCCTCTCTGCCTACTTGTGATCTCTCTCTCTGTCAAATAAATAAATAAAATCTTTTTAAAAAAAAATTTTTTTTTAAATAAAACGTTGACATTTAGGGCATCT
>JAPYYM010001730.1:0-13116 GCA_028534135.1 Potos flavus
AAAAAAAAAAAACTGATGAGAACTCCATTTAATATGAAACATAAATACACACAGTTAGAAAATATATATGTATGTATATGTTTATATATATAATTTAAAAAGTTAACAGAATTGTCTGAAATATAAAAACTCCCATCAAGAAAGTATACATTTAAATAATAATAGCTACTTTTTGTCAGGTACCTACCTGTTATGGACTTAATATTTATGTCCTCCAGGGGTGCCTAGCTGGTTCAGTCTGTAGAGGATATGACTCTTGATCTCAGAGTTGTTAGTTCAAGGCCCACCTTGGGCGTGGAACCTACTTAAAAAAAAAAAAATTGCAGCCCCCAAACTCATGTGTATTTGGGAATAGGGCCTTTGGGAGGTAATTAGGTTTAGATGAGGTCATAAAGTTAGAGCCCTCAGAAGTACCTGTGAGAGAAATACCGATGTGTTTGAGTGGAAAAACTGAGAATTAAAGAGCTTAGCACCTTACGACAAATCACACAAACTGGAGGAGAACGGACATAAAAAGTTAGGACTAGCTTTGCGCAGTGGCAGCATCGTAGCCAATGAGGTTTATCCGAGGAGCGATTATTGCTAACTGAAAAAGCTAGGACTAACCTGATTTCATGCGCGTGCAAACGCACGTGTACACTGGCTGAGACGCACACACACATTCTAAGTGTTTATAGGACGGTTTCAACACCTCGTGGATCTATTCACGGCGGGTGAATTGTTTTGCTATTCTTTCGACTTTTCTGTACGCTTAAATTCAGCATAAGAAGCTGGGAAATAGAACACCCCAATATACACACCCAAATGTCTCCCTGCGACTCCTCGCGTTCCAATCCCACCCACCTCTCCCACGAACACCCTGCACCCATTCACAGCCCCCAGACACCTATTTTCGGAGGGATCACGGATCCCTCGGAGGCTCAAACTCGGACCATAGGGACCTCAGATGACCCCCAATGCTTTCCTCACCGACCAGACCCCGATGGGCCCCTCGGTCAGTGGCTCTCCCAACGCCTCCGTCTACGGCCTGAGGCGCGACCCGGAACCCACCTGTCGCTGTCAGTAAGAGCTGTCTTTCGTCCTCAACACTAACGCCAGCCCAAGCTTCCGCCAACGCCCCTGACAACCCCGAAGCCACCGGAAACAGCCACCCCCCACCAGTACCCCCTCACGAACCGCATCCCAAGTCGCAGAATTCCCACAGCGCGGGACTCTGACAGCGTCTCGGAGAAACCTAACCTCGGCCGCGAATCTGTGACCTTACGCCGTGAGAACCCAAGCTTCCGTACGCCACTTCCGCTTCCGCTCATCTAGTTTGCGGGCCGGTGTCTCGGAATCAGTGGCACTTTGGAGCGAAAATCAATCCACAGACCCTCATTCTGGCCCTGGTTAGAATTTTATTGCTGGGCAACGTCGCCGCTCCGATTCCATTGCGTTGCAGTGGTAGCGGCCATTGTGCGCCGTGCGCCGCCATCTTGTTTCGTGCGCCGTACGGAGAGCGAGATGGCCACCCTACGCGACCGGAGCTGGCCGGCCAGACCAGAAAGGTGCAAATCCAGCCCATCCTTTCTCTTCTTTTCAAGACTTGTCATCTCCGGTTCTTCCACTTCGGCAGCGGCTGAGTGCCGCCGCGCATGCTTAGTAGGACGTCATCGCTCTCGCCTAGTCTTCGACCTGAGCGGAGCGCTAAGCCAATCACAGCCCAGGCCTGAGCCGGAAATGCTTGCATCCGCTCGGTCTCCCCGCCCTTCCCCGCCCCTCGGAGGGCGCAGCCATATTGGGAAGGTCTGGATCCGTACAGCGAAGAGCGGGCCTTGGGGCGGGGACTTCGGAGCGGTAGGACGCTGGCGGCACATCTGAGAAAACGGGGATTAGAAGACTAGAAGTGGATCTGAAGGAGCATAGGAGACATGAGGATGTGTGCTTCGTGACCAGAAACGGCACGCGATCCACGTGACAGGCAACCGCGATCCACGCTGAAAGAATACTGCTTGTATCTCATGTCCCAAGACAAACCGGGTAAAGAAGGATCCCGTATATCCTCGTTAGTCACAGCGCGCCTGATCATTTGTTTTTGTGAATACTGTGTAGATAATGATCCCAGCTGCATTGTTTAGTCGATTTCCCCATTGCTAGGTCGAGTCATCTCTATCTTAAGTCAAGTCTCCCCATCTGCATGGCTCTGATTTCGGGCATTCTGGGCCATTGTTCTCTTGTTTATCCCTGCACCAGCACTATGTTTTAGCTACCGGAGTTTTCTGAGTCTTACAATCTGATAAAGTAAGGCCTCTTGCCATATTCTTTTTTCCAAAAGCCTCTGTTTAGGCCCTTTATATTTTCAAATAAAATTTTAACTTTGTCAACTTCCACACACACAAAAAAAAGTGATCAGGATTTGTATTGGTACTGCACTGAATCTATTGTTTAAGTGACATCTCTACAATAATAAGTCTTAAAATCCATGCACACTGTGTATCACTCCACTTAGTTAAATCTTCTTTAATGTCTCCATAACGTTCCGAATGTTTCTTACAGTAGTCTTCTACGTTTTTATTAGTCATTTCATGATACCTGAGATTTTTAATGCTCTCGTAAACGATATTTTACAATTTTATTGCTTAACTCTGTTGGTGGTATATAGAAATACAGTTGATTTGTATATTGATATTATACCAAGCAAAACTGATAAACTATCTTAATTCTAATCGTTTTTTGTGACTATTGTGTTGTAAATTTTTAAAACTTCGTATTTTCCCACTGCCTTTTAACATCCCCACAAACAGCCCCAGACGTACCCTAATCCCTGTCATAGTGTTCACCCTGCACAAGTTCCTTTTCCTACTCTTCCATGTGACCTAGTGTCATTCAAACACACCACTGAGATATCTTCCAGTCCTTTCTTGTGTACTCCCCAAACAGGGTACTTCCAATAGGGGTTTCTTCCTGATCCTTGCTCTCACCTCATTTCACTGGTTGAGACTGATCCCTTGGCACTCTCTCCTGAGCAACCTCTTCTCAGCAAGCAGTGACTCTGTCTCAGGACCTGTGAGTATAATAAACTTTTTTTCCTGCACCTCTCCTGTGTCCCCTCTTGTGGCTGCACCTGGCTGACAATTCCCTAAAGGAACATAAAGCAGTTATTCTGGATTTTTACAAAAAGACATATTCTCTTTATTTTTTTTTATTTGACAGAGAGAGCCAGAGAGCACAAGAGGGCGAATGGCAGAGGGAGAGGGAGAAGCAGGCTTCCCACAGAACAGGGAGCTGGACATGAATGGGGCTTGATCTCAGACCCCTGGGATCATGACCTGAGCCAAAGGTAGATGCCTAACCAACTGAGCCACACAGGCACTCCCATGTTCTCTTTAAATAGTGTGTTTCCCCCATCCATTTCCATTTTAAACCTTTATTTTTCCCTTTACACTGAGTGAGACCTCCAGTCCGATGTTGAAAGGGTGTGATGATACAGAATTGTCTTTTTCCTGATTTCAAAGTTTCTCCTTTAAGTATGATGTTTACCAAAGACTTTTGTAAACTCCCTCTATCAAATTAAATCTTGCTATGTGATTAAGTGTCCATAAAAAAAAATATCCATAAACAAGGTGCCTAGCTGGCTCAGTCAGTACAGCAGCAACTCTTGATTTCAGGGTAGTGAGTTCAAGCCCCACACTGAGTGTAGAGCTTACTTAAAAAAAAAAAAAATCCATAAACTACAGAGAGCTTCCAGGTTGGTGAACATATCCATGTGCCAAGAGGATGGTGCACTCTAACTCCACAGGGACAGAGCTCCTGCAACTGGGGACCCTTCTGGACCTCACCCTTCAGCTAGACCTAAGTGGATGATGATGTATTTACTTAGCCTCATTGCCTTAAGGGTTCAGGGACATCTTGGCTGTTTTGGAAGAGTTTTGAGGGCCTTACAGCAAAGAAAATATTCCCTGGGCAAGGAAAAGGGAATCCAGCAGAAGAGACTCTAAGGATGTCTCTAGCAAAGGAGAAATCTAGAGAAGTGAAATTGACTCAAGGAAGAACTCCAGGGTTGTCTCTGTGAAGAGATCCAGACCACAGAAAATGAAGAGAGGGGTGTTTAACGGGATAAATAGGGCTTCTGGGATGTTCTATTGCTCGATCTGCTTGATCTGAGTGGTAGTAGATAGTTGTTCACACATAGCTGTTGCCACTTTATGTTAAACTGAAACCTGTGTGACTGTTCTTTTTTTTTTTTTTTAAAGACTTTACTTATTTATCTGACAGAGGGAGACACAACACAGCGAGATGGAACACAAGCAGAGAGAGTGGGAGAGCGAGAAGCAGGCTTCCCGCTGAGCAGGGAGCCCAATTCGGGGCTCAATCCCAGGACCCTGGGATCATGACCTGACCCGAAGGCAGATGCTTAACAACTGAACCACCCAGGTGCCCTGTGTGACCGTTCAATATACTTTTCTGCATGGTATATTTTACAGTACAAATGTTTGAATAATTGCACATACTCCACTTTACACAGCTGGAAATCAGTTAAAATGAATAGCTTTTTAGTTCTTCTGTTTCAAAGACAACTGCTTATCATTACATAATACTGCATCCAATTTAATAATCGTCCTAATAAACCATTAAAAATTATGATGTCCCAAAATTATTTCTGTCCAAATTTCCATGCTTCTGTCAAACATTTCAAAGAAAAAAAATGACAAAGCATTAAGATATTAACATTTATGCAGTATTGTATTTATTTGATTGCCTTCTATATGAAGCTGAAAACCTCTACATGACATTGACCTAGTCATGTAGAGGTTTTCAGCTTCATATAGAAGACAATCAAATAAATACAATACTGCATAAATGTTAATATTATCTTGATGCTTTGTCATTTTTTTCTTTGAAATGTTTGATATGTGTATATATATATATATACACACACACACACACACACACACACACACACAGATACACACACACTATGGCCATGTGAAACATATACCAGGAATGAAAGAAAAGGAATTTTATTAATAAAATATTCAAAGTCACCATATATGTTTTAATATTATAAAATTCACTTAATAGACCTAAGAAGAAAATTCATATGACTATTACCATTGATTCTAAAAATAGCTTTCGACAAAAATCAAAATGATTTTTATTTCATTTTTTAAGATTTTATTTATTTATTTGACAGAGAGAGAGAGATCACAAGTAGGCAGAGAGGCAGGCAGAGAGAGAGGGGGAAGCAGGCTCCCTGCTGAGCAGACAGCCCGACATGGGGCTCGATCCCAGGACCCTGCGATCATGACCTGAGCCGAAGGCAGAGGCTTTAACCCACTGAGCCACCTAGGCGCCCCTTAAATCAACATGATTTTTAAAAAACCACTCAAGGATATAGGAATTTATGATGCTTCCTTAGCATGATAATGTATTTATATACTAGCACTTCATTGGCACTCAACTGAAGCTGCATATTGATCAAATATCCAGAGAATCTTACTGGACTCTCTTATTATTCTACATGGCTGTCTGTGGATTCTCCTGTCATTCCATCTAGGCAATCAGATCATCTGCAAATAATGAAAATTTCTTTCAATGTTAAGCCCTTTCATTTTTATTATTGACATATTGTGCTTGTTAAGATCTCCAGCTCAGGAGAGAAGTTGCAGCAGACCTCACTGCCAAACAATTAGGGAACATCTCTCAAGTTTTATGATTCAATGTGAAGTTAGCTGTCAAGCTTTGGTAGCTAATATCTATTAAGATAAAGAAGATATATTTACATCTGTTTTGGTAAGCACTTATTTTTTCATTAATTACCATTACCATTAATATTTTATCATTTAATCTTGCATTATCATTACAAGAACTCTGGCACTCAAAATACAGATAAAAATCAACAGTTTTTGCAATGGTACTTTTTTCAAATATATTCTTTATTGGTGTAAAAATACACATAAAACAAAATTGGCATTTCAAAGTATACAATCCAGTGATGTTTACTACCTCTACCTAGTTCCATTTTCATCATTCTAAAAAAAACCCAAACAAATCCATAACCATTAATCAGTCAGTCTCCATGCTCTCTTCTCCCCAGGCCCTGGAATCCACCAATAGCCGTCTGTCTCTATAGGTTTACCTATTCTGCACATTTTATATAAACAGGAATACAACATGTGGTCCTTTGTGTCTGGCTTCTTTCATTTATCATGTTTTTGAGGCTTATGTTAAAACACTCAACAACATTTCACTTGCATAGGTAATCAATATTCCATTATGTATACCTATGTGTATACATGTATATACATACACATACCACATTTTGTTTACCCATTCATCCACTGATGGACACCTGGATTATTTCCACCTTTTGGTTATTGTGAACAGTGCTGCTGTGAACATTCATGTAGAAGTACTGAAGTATCTGCTTTCAATTTTGTTGAATATGTAGCTGGGAGTGGCATTCCAGGGTCATATAGTAATTCTATATTTAACTTTTTTTTTCTATATTTAACTTTTTAGAGGAAACGCCAAATTGTTTTCCACAGCAACTGAACCACTTTCCATTTCAGCTATGTTCAAGAATTCCAATTTCTGCAGTGTTATCCTTAATGTTAGTAAATACTGGACATTTCAGGAAATGCTAAGAGGGAAAATGTTTCTAGTGCCCAAGGACACGTTTTCATAATAAATTCAAAGGTCCTGCATTATACAGCATTTGAAATAAATATCCATGAACACACACGTAAACCCAAGTCTTTTCTCCCACTTTGTCTCATATGTTGCTTATTTTTTAGTATTCCATGTAAGTCTTTTATCACTTTTGCATATCTAAGAAATAACGCTCTAGAATAGTGGAGGTTTCAAGTAGTGATAGTTCATCACGTTTGGCAGGAACACTACAAAAGACAGTAAAAATAAGGAGAGCAAACTTATGCAGTCTAATTCTTTAGAATTCTTATTGAGTCAAATTATATATTACAAGACATTCTGATTTATAAGGAAATAAAACATTCCTATTTACATATTTTATTACTTAATATTTTATGTCTCTGCCGAGAATTTATTAAGCCCTAAAAATTATGTTCCTTCATGTAATTCCAAAAAATAATAAAGTCAAATACATAAAGTCCATGTTATATAGTATAGTCCACAATATAACCCCTACAAGCCTTTGTCACTATTCAACTTATTTTTTATATATTCAGATGGCATATTTGCAGTGAAAATGTCTAATATTTGTAGTAGAATATTCTCCGGAATATTCTACACATAAAACTTTCTAAAACAATTATGTTAATCCCTTACAAAATAGTTTCATTCTATACAGTTTCCAAGTTTAGCTAATTACACTAATCTAAAATGCCATCAAACATAGAAAAGCTGTAACAACTAAATGAGGACATTCCATTGACTGTAACATGCATCACAATTGAAGTTATGGCCAGATGTGAAGAAATACATCCAGAAATACAAAAATAAAACAATCACCGATGCTTTTGCCACATTTACTGCTCTGTGTAAATTCTGTTTAAGAGCTTATGATGCTTAATGACATCAAATCCTCCAAAGAAAGCATTTTTGGTGACTATAATCACAGTATTTCTATAACATATGACATGACTCCTTAAGGATTTTAGAACTTTAGAACTTGAAACTATTCCCTTGTCTGAGAATGTGATTTCTCTGATATGTGAGTTGGAGAGCAATTAAAAAGCTCTGAATTGTACCTTGTTTAAAGAAAGCATGAGCACCCTAGAAACTCTAACTAGAAAGCAAGGACTTTGGGTGAAAGCACTAACCTCTGCCTCTAAACTTCTTCCCAGCCTGCTCCTACCTACAGGTCCTGGACCTGAGCCGAGGCCTCCCTCCACATCCCTGTTGTAGACTAGCTGCCCCCACAGCCCACGTCCGGGACGCCCGGGTGGCTCAGTCGGTTAAGCGTCTGCCTTTGGCTTGGGTCTTGATCCCAGGACCACATCGAGCTCCTTGCTCGGTGGGGAGCCTGCTGCTCCTCCTGCATGTGCTTTCCCTTTCCCCCTCTCTCTGACAAATAAATAAAATCATTAAAAAACAAAACAAAACACAGCCTACATCCTCCTACCCTGGCCATTTCTCCTGCCTAATGGGGTTTTGTGCAATTTGGAGTCTTCTTCATAAACTGATATTTTTATTTGTATAGCCTTTAGTCAATGAGAGATTTTTGTAATAAGAAACCAAGGACCTCCCTTCAGTCCTGAACAGGTTTTCCCTCTGATTCCAACTCAAAGTTTTATATACCTTTCTAGTTTACAACTCACATGTGAGGGGTGCCTGGGTGGCTCAGTGGGTTAAAGCTTCTGCCTTCAGCTCGGGTCATGATCTCAGGGTCCTGGGATCGAGCCCTGCATCAGGCTCTCTGCTCAGCAGGGAGCCTGCTTCCCCCTCTCTCTCTGCCTGCCTCTCTGCCTACTTATGATCTCTCTGTCAAATAAAGAAATAAAATCTCTTAAAAAAAAAAATATACTTCACCCCTTACTATTCTATATTCTTAAAGTCCTATTTTTGCTTTACATTTCAGAAAATGTGAAACATAATCTGTTCAATAAAATACGAAATTACTTTAAAAGGCTCTGAATTATAAAGCATTGTAGATAATCACTGCAATTAATGGCACTTTTCTTGATATGCAATGAGTTTTGTGGCCAAAGGATTTATCTATTATATGATTTTGCAGATAATTAGTGGCTTTGACATGTAGTTGAAGGATTTACTACATTAATAGGGGTTTCCTCCTAATTGAGTTTGGTGATGTAAGGAAGATATCCATTAATTGGGAAGACTGTACCACATTCATAGCATCTGTAGGATCTCCCTGTACAAGATGGTCAAAGAGTTTTGACTTTCTAGAGAATGCTATCATTCTCACAACATTCCTGAAATTTTTATGTACAATGAGATGTGATTTTTCTTGGCTTTTCTGCACTCATTTCAACTGCCGGGTCCCTCCCCTGAATGAAAATGCTAACGTATAACAAATGTGATTTGAAAAGAATGATTTCCCACTTTCACTGCATCCACAGGTGTTGCCTCCTAAACACACAGCCTGTGACTTTCAAATGAAATTTTTGACAATTTCTGCATTTACAACGTTTCTCTCTTTTGGTGAGATCCCTGTGGTATACTGAGAGGAATCTTCAGATGAAAGGCTTACAACTTTCATTGCACCTAGAAGGTTTATTTCCTATAGAAGTTCCAGAAAGGTCTACTATAATCAAAGCGTTCAAAGTATTTCTATTTTATATGAGTTCTCTGAATAGACAGGACTAATCAAAAACTATTTCTCACATTCCTATAGACATTGCATAGAGAACTTTCCCTTATGCTGAGTTTGCTGATGATTAGTAAGAGCTGACTTCCGAAAGAAGGCTTTTTGACATTCGTTGCACCCATAGGGCCTCTCTCCTGTGTGAGTTCTCCGGTGCCCAATGAGAGTTGACAAAGTAGCAAATGCTTTCTTACAATCACAGCATTCATATGGTTTCTCTCCTGTATGAATTCTCTGATGTACAGTGAGATAGGATTTAGCTGTAAAAGCTTTATTACAGACATCACATTTGAAAGGCTTCTCACCTGTATGGGTTCTCTGATGTATAATGAGAGTTGACTTACAGGACAAAACCTTTCCACATTCACTGCATCCATGAGATTTCACTCTCGCATGACAATTTTGCAGATGGTTAGTGAGACCTGACTTCTGGATGAAAGCCTGGTGGCATTCGTTGCAGCTGTATGGTCTTTCTCCTGTGTGAATTCGCTGATGAATCAAAAGATGTGCCTTAGTGGAGAAGGCTTTCTCACACTCTGAACATTCATATGGTTTCTCTCCTGTATGAATTCTCTGATGGACAATAAGATGTGCCTTTGATGTGAAAGCTTTATCACATACACTGCATTTGAAGGGCTTCTCACCTGTATGGGTTCTCTGATGTATAATAAGAGTTGACTTAGAGGACAAAACCTTCCCACATTCACTGCATCCATGAGATTTCCTGACCACATGCTGAGTTTTCTTATGATTAGTGAGATCTGACTTCTGGATGAAGGCTTGTTGACATTGACTACATCCATACGGTCTCTCTCCTGTGTGAATTCGCTGATGAGTCATGAGTTGAGCCTTTTTTGAGAAAGCTTTCTCACAATCTGAGCATTCGTATGGTTTCTCTCCTGTGTGAGTTCTCTGATGCACAATGAGATGTGTCCGAACCATGAAGGCTTTATCACATACCCTGCATCTGAAAGGTCTCTCTCCTGAATGAGTTCTCTGATGTAAAGTGAGTTTTGACTTCCAAGGAAAAGCCTTCCCGCATTTACTGCATGCATAGGATTTCCCTTCTCTATGACGAGTTTTCTGATGATAGATGAGTGCTGACTTTGTAATGAATGTTTTTTGACATTGACTACATCCATATGGTCTCTCTCCTGTGTGAATTCGCTGATGGATTATGAGCTGAGCCTTTTTTGAAAAGGCTTTCTCACAATCTGAGCATTCATGTGGTTTCTCTCCTGTGTGAGTTCTCTGATGTACAGTCAGATGTGTCTGAACCATGAAGGCTTTATCACATACCCTGCATCTGAAAGGTCTCTCTCCTGAATGAGTTCTCTGATGTAAAGTGAGTTTTGACTTCCAAGGAAAAGCTTTCCCACATTTACTGCACGCATAGGATTTCCCTTCTCTATGATGAGTTTTCTGATGACAGATGAGTGCTGACTTTGTAATGAATGCTTTTTGACATTGATTGCACCCAAATGGTCTGTCCTCTGTGTGAGTCTGTTGATGAGTAATTAGCTTTAACTTACTGGGAAAGGCTTTCCTACAATCACAGCATTCATGGGATTTCTTTCCTGCACAAGTTCTCTGAAGCACGGTCATGAGTGGTTCATAAGCATTCACTGCACATTTATTGCATCCATATGGTTTCTTACCTAAAGGATTTGGGTCATAATTAATGAGCTCTGACTTCTGAGTGAAAGCCAGTGTACCCACAATGGAATGAGCAAGATAGTAAGGAAAGGTCCAGAAAAATATTTTTTTCCATTTACTATAAAAAACATTAATGAGACAATCAGTAAAATTTGAGTAAGCTCTGTAGATTGGGTAATGGCTTTGTATTGATATCAATATTCTGATTTTTATTTAATTTTCTGAGTATTTTGGTTACATGAAAAAATTAACTTATTTCTAGGAAACACACACTTAAGCATTTAGGGATAGAGAGTTCAGAAAAACAAGATGTGTGTATGTGTGTGAATGGAATAATAGCTGGATAGAATGTGATAATGCAAATGTGGTAAAATATTACCACTTAGGGAAATCTACAAAAAGAATATGTAAGGGGCACCTGGGTTGTTCAGTTGGTTAAGTGTCTGTCTTCGGCTCAGGTCATGATCTCTGGACCTAGGATCAAGCCCCGCGTCAGGCTCCCTGCTCCGCAGGGAGTCTGCTTCTCCCTCTGCCCCTCATCCCACTCATTCTCTCTTTCCCTCTCTCTCAGATAAATGAATAAAACCTTTAAAAATATGTAAGAAATTCGTGTATATAATTTTGGGATTTCTCACTAAGTCTAAACTATTCAGAAATAAACATTTTCAAAGGGAGAAAAATATAAAATAAAGGACCTTTATGTAAAGATATGTAGGAGTATTACGTATAACAGCCTGAATGTGGAAGGGAGAATTTGTTTTATGTTCACACAGTGGCATCCTGCACAGTGCTCTGGTACTCTTGATCTAGTGCTGGTTACGCACTATACTGACTGTAAAAATTAACTAAGCTGTACCCTTATATCTATATATTTTTGTGTATGTTATACTTCAGAAAATTTTTACATAAAAAAGTAAGCAAAAATTCAGGCAGGAGTCAGGAAATGCTCACATGTAGGAGGAATTTGGATATTATACTAATAGTAACAGGATGCCATCAAGGTAATAGTGGGATAGAGATGACATGTCCTGATTTTCAATTTAAGAATGTCATCCTGTGTGTGTATATATCAGTTATCACACTAACAATGTCTTAAGTATTGTGACATAAATAATATTTTTAGGATTGTGGACTGTGCTTGGGAAAATGGGTAAAGACCTGCTATGGCATACAGCACTTTTTTTGGATTATACTTTAGATCTTTCCCTCTTTCCTCCAACTCAGAAGACTGTTCTTTCCATATGATGGTTTAATTATCTTCTATACCCAGATAATTGTCAGAACCTGATGTCTTTATAAATCTGCATGTTTCTAAAGTTTGTTTTTGTCTTCATGAATTTTGGGGGTAAGAGGATGGAAAAACTGACTTCTATTACTTTTTAAAAATAAATAATAAAAAAAGACCAAGAAATCTGGCTATTATGTGGAGAACAGAGAGCAGCAAGAGTAAAGAAGTGAGAACATTCTCAAGCAAACTATAATTTTGGCAACAGACAATGGATGTTGGGGCTTGGGTGAAACAATAGTTACAGAAAGGAGTAGAGGACCTCCAGATACAATAAGGAAAAAGTACAGACTATACTCTCTAATGGACTGGATTTGTGGTGTGAGTGAGAAGAGGAACCAAGAGTGACATGACGTTTGAAGTAGTTATTAGATCTCCAAGTGCAGAAATGAAATATATAGGCAAATGTGTATGGATAAAAGAAAGTCTGGGTTGGAGAAAGAAATTTGGGGCTCATCAGCATATAAATAGTATTCTTAAGGGCATGAAAAGGAATGAAACCACACTAGGAACAAATTATAGAAATAGGCAAGGACGAAGCTTCATGCTCTCTGATTCTGGAGACTTCTTTTTTTTTTAAGATTTTATTTTAGGGGTGCCTGGGTGGCTCAGTGGGTTAAAGCCTCTGCCTTCGGCTCAGGTCATGATCTCAGGGTCCTGGGATCAAGCCCCGCATCGGGCTCTCTGCTCAGCAGGGAGCCTGCTTCCCCCTCTCCCTCTGCCTGCCTCTCTGCCTACTTGTGATCTCTCTCTCTGTATCAAATAAATAAAATCTTTAAAAAAAAAATATTTTATTTTATTTATTTGACAGAGAGCAATCACAAGAAGGCGGGGGGGGGGGGAGGAGAAGCAGGCTCCCTGCTGAGCAGAGAGCCCGATGTGGGGCTCG
>JAPYYM010001731.1:0-13116 GCA_028534135.1 Potos flavus
GGGGCTCGATCCCAGGACCCTGGGATCATGACCTGAGCCAAAGGCAGACACAAGTGACTGAGCCACCCCAGGCACCCCTCACTTCACAGGTTTAAATGAGATAATGAAGTAAAATGTTCAGGACAGGCATGGACACCTTAGAAGGGCTTTTAGCGTGTTAGCTCTTGCTGATGCTGCTGTCAAAACCTAAGGTCAGAATCACTCTTAAACTAACTGAAGCCCTGGGTTCTTCTCCCCAAGCTTCTCACTCTCAGCTTCCATTCAGGTCAGACCCCAATTTTGTTCTCCCCTCCTGACTTTCTCGGCTGACTTCTTGTGTCTTTCTCCTTTTCTGCCCCCTTCATTTCAAGCCAGAGGGGCTCTCCACCATGGGGATGGCCCACCCCTGCCAAGGGCTCCTTCCCTCTTCCCCAGGTAAGTACTTATTCTTTTTGTCTCTCCCCATCACTGATCATCCTGATCCCCTTCCCCCCAGATTTGTCCTTGTACCTGTCAGGTACTCCAGATACCATATTTATTTGCCCCTGTATCTTAAGATCCATCTCTAGTTGGAATTCAAAGATAATAAGAAAGGGATCATCTTATCCTAAGACATTTGACCCAAATGTATACTTCTCCTATTATAAACAACAAAATCAAAAGGGTTAGCTAAAGCATTTTTTTTTTTTTTGAGAAATATATTATCTGTAGTCCCCTATAGCATGGTACCATCAGGATTATTGGAAGGGGTGCAAAATATACATGGCCTGGGGGAAATCTCACACGAGAGGTTGAGATTATCAGTTTAGTGAGGAAAGATCTTTTCCTCTCCGTGTCTATAGCCCTTTACTGTTAACAGAATGTGATATCCTTGGACATCTGGTGTTTATAAGGTTAGCCATTGGCCAAGAGATTGATAAAATTAATCAAAGGGACTGTATCTCCCTCCCAGGCACACCCTTACTTTCCTGCGGTTCCCCATGGCTTTCAATCCATCAAAGCAATAAAGAGCAAGATTAACAGAGGGCCATAAATTTGGATTTGGAGTCATTTTAGCTGAAAAGTCCCCTGTCATGGTGTATAACAATTCTCATTCAGTGCTGGCAGGAATGTGAAATGGTAGAGCCTCTCTGGAAGACAGATTGGCAGTTTCTTATAAAGTTAAATATAGTCTCGGATGCCTGGGTGGCTCAGTCGGTTAAGCATCTGCCTTCAGCTCAGGTCATGATCCCATCGTCCTGGGATGGAGCCTTGTGTCTGGCTCCCTGCTCAGTGGAGTGGAGAAAATTGAATAAGTGAATTACGTTTCAGGGCAGTAAGACTATTCTGTCCGTTACATGAGGCTATGCATTTTTTAAACCTTAAACCCATAGAACTTTATAGCACAAGAAGTCAGCCTTAATGTACACAAATTAAAAGAAAATAGGTCAGGGAAATCCCAGAGCAGAATGTAGACTATGATAAGAGAATCTAATTGTTATTAAAATATATGATATAACTTAACTGAAGAGAGTGGATGCTTACCTCAGTGACTTTGAAAATGAGTGGAGATTGCAAAACTAAAGGCAAAAGGAACATAAGTACTGTACTCTAATTGGTAAAGTTATTTCCCGGGGATATGGGTTAACAATTCTGAAACCACCATACACATATACTGGGATTGAACAAATAAGTAAATGGGTGGCAGATAATGGGAGCCAAATTTATCCCTCTCGGAGTGTGAATAAACAAGGGGAAAGGCTAGAATGAATCCTGTGCTACTAGTTTGAAGTTGGAGACATCATTACAAAAGATGTTTAGCTTAATATAGATACAGATGGATATAATAAAGTAACAATTATGATTGTATGGATATGCACAGATTAGTATACACATATAAAAACAATAAAGTTAACCAAACCAAAATGAGTCCTTTGAAAAAGATCAGCAAGATTGACAAAATTTTAGCTAAACTGACCAAATTAAAAAAGAGAAAAAACTCACTCAAAATATGAAAATCAGGAGTAAGAGAACATCACTACCAACATTACAGAAATAAAAAAAAGTAACTGTATGCCAACAAATTAGACAAGTTAGCTGAAATGGACAAATTCCTAGAAAGACACAGACTACTGAAACTAACAGAAGAAGAAATAGAAAATCTAAATAAACTTATAATAAGAGATTGAATTAGTAATTTTAAAACTTCCCACAAATAAAAGCTCAGGCCCAGGTAGCTTCACAGGTGCATTCTAACACATATTTAAAGAAGGATGAATAACAATTCTTTTTTTTTTTTAAGATTTTATTTATTTATTTGACAGAGAAATAGAGAGAGACAGCACAAGTAGCCAGAGCGGCGGGCAGAAGGAGAGGGAGAAGCAGGCTCTCCACTGAGCAGGGAGCTTGATGCGGGGCTCAATCCCAGGACCCCGGGATCATGACCCGAGCCAAAGGCAGACGCTTAACCCACTGAGCCACCCAGGTGCCCCTGAATAACAATTCTTCACAAACTCTTCCAAAAAATAAAAGTGGAAGGAACACTTTCCAACTCACTCTATGAGGTTTGTATTACCCTGATACCAGAACCAAAGACTTTACAAGAAAAAAACAGAGCAATATCTCATATGAATATAGATGTAAAAATTCTCAACAAAATACTTGAAAACTGAAATCAGCAACATGTAAAAAAGGATTCTACACCATGACCAAGAAGGATTTATCCCAAGAGTGCAAGGTTGGCTTAACATCTGAAAATCAATTAATATAATACATGATAGAATAGAATAGAAAACAATCGAATAAAGGACCAAACCCACATGATCATCTCAGTAGATGCAGAAAAATAATTTGACAAAATCCAGCACCCTTTCTTTTTTTTTTTAATTTTTTTAAAAGACTTTATTTATTTGACAGAGAGAGAGATCACAAGTAGGCAGAGAGGCAGGCAGAGAAAGAGGGGGAAGCAGGCTCCCTGCTGAGCAGAGAACCCGATGCGGGGCTCGATCCCAGGATCCTAAGATCATGACCTGGGCTGAAGGCAGAGGCTTCAACCCACTGAGCCACCCAGGCACCCCCTCTTTTTTTTTTTTTTAATATTTTATTTATTTATTTGAGAGAGAGAGTGAGAGAGAGTATGAGAGGGGAGAAGGTCAGAGGGAGAAGCAGACTCCCCGTGGAACTGGGAGCCCGATGTGGGACTCGATCCTGTGACTCCAGGATCATGACCTGAGCCAAAGGCAGTCGCCCAACCAACTGAGCCACCCAGGTGCCCTCCAGCACCCTTTCATTATAAAAACACTCAACAAACTAAAGGAAACTACCTCAATCTGATAAAGAACATTTACAAAACTCACAGCTAACATCATACTTTGTGGTGAAACACTGAATACTTTCCCTTAAGATCAGGAACAAGACAAAGATGTTCACTCTCACTACTTCTAGTCAACATCGTGCTGGAGGTTCTAGCTAATGCAATTAAGCAAGAAAAAACAAATACATAAAAAGTATCCAGATTGAAAAGGAAGAAGTGAAACTATCTCTATTTGCAAATAACATGATATTATATGTAGAAAATCCTAATGAATCCACTAAAAAACTATTAGTATATACATGTATATTTCTCAGTTCTTTTTTTTTCTTAAGGTTTTATTTATTTATTTAACAGAGAGAAAGAGATCACAAGTAGGCAGAGAGGCAGGCAGAGGGAGAGGGGGAAGCAGGCTCCTCACTGAGCAGAGAGCCCGATGTGGGCCCGATCCCAGGACCCTGAGATCATGACCTGAACCAAAAGCAGAGGCTTAACCCACTGAGCCACACTGGCACCCCTATTTCTCAGTTCTGTCCACAGAAAGGGCCCAGAAGCAACACATCCAGGTACATTGAGCATACCCAGTGCCCAGATCTTGTTTTCTAATACCATTCCTCAATAAAAAGAAACTAGGCTTCTTGGAGAAATGGCTGGGGCAGGGAATTTACAACATAAATATGGAGCATCTTCTAGGGCCAGAAAGTAAGGAAATGCTCAAAGAAAAACCTATAAGAATATGTCCATGGCACAGGAGCCAACTAAAAAAACTTCCAATAGCCAAAACTGGAATGATGTCAGCAACAAAATAGCATAATACTGAATTATAACTCAAGGTAGAAAATAAATACCCATGAGATCCTACTATTGATCTCAATAAATTATTGACTAAATAAATAAGTAGAAAAAAGGCAAACCTCCTATACAGAAGAATTCCAAACAATATATGTAGATGTTATTTCATTAAAGAGTTGGAGCATAACTTCCTACCCCTAAAGTATAGGCTGTGCATAGTGACTTTCTTCCAAAGAATATAGAATGAAAGGGAGAAAAAAAGAAAACTTTACAAATAATACCTCAACTAGGTGATCAAGGTCAACATCCATAGTGATAAGTCATATCAACAGTAACATTGATATGATGTGATAAAATGGCACTTTACTTCTGTGGTTTTCTTCCCCAAAACCCATAACCCCAGTGTAACCATGATGAAAACATCGGATAAATGCCAAATGAAAGGTATTACAAAATACTTAGCCAGGACTCCTCAACACTGTCAAGTT
Organism: Potos flavus; assembly: GCA_028534135.1. Lineage (NCBI taxonomy): Eukaryota > Metazoa > Chordata > Mammalia > Carnivora > Procyonidae > Potos > Potos flavus. The sequence goes on from JAPYYM010001731.1 coordinate 4,549, forward strand.
CACCAAAAATAAGAAAAGTCTGGAAACTCTTACATTCTAGAATAGCCTAACAAGACATGATTTCTACATGTAATGTGGTATCCTGGATGAAATCCTAGAACAGAAGTGGAATATACATAAAGACAAAGAAATCTAAAATCAGTATGGACTTCAGTTAAGAGTTATGTATCAGGCTGCCTGGCTGGCTCAGTTGGCAGAACACAAGACTCTTGATCTTGGGGTTGTGAATTCAAGATCCACAAAGGGCATAAAGCTTACTTATAAAAAATAATGTATCAACGTTGGTTCATTAGTTGTGATAAATGGTACATTTATGTACCACAATGTACCGCAGCAATGTAAGGTAAGAGTGCAAGAAACTGGGTGTGAGCTATATGGGAATTCTCTGTATTATCCTTGTAACTTTTCTGTAAATCAAAAAATATATATATTTTAAAGTAAAATGTTTATTTAAGAAAACACATATGGAGGGCACCTGTGTGGCGCAGTCTGTCGGGTGTCTGCCTTCGGCTCAGGTCACAATCCCAGGGTCCTGGGATTGAGTCCCACATCGGGCTCCCTGCTCAGCAGGGAGTCTGCTTGTCCCTCTCCCTCTGCTCCTTCCCCACTCCCCCCACTCATACTGGCTCTCTCTCAAATAAATAAATAAATAAATAAAATCTTTAAGAAAAATAAAAATAAATTAAAAATCACATATGGGCAAAGGGGAGCAAAAGGTATAAACTTGTAGTTATAAAATAAATAAGCCCTGGGGATATAATGTGCAACATGTTGACTATAGTTAATAATAATGGTTTGAAAGTTGCTCTAAAATACAAATACATACACACATATGCACATAATTGTTAATAAGGGATAGAAGGAAAAAATACCAAAAAGTTAATGGCAGGTAATTTTTAAAACTTTTTTTCTTTTTCATTAAATGCTTCTTTATGAATGTGTATTACTTTGAACATTAAAAAAACCCTGTCATTTCTTTACAGCTTTATTGAGGTATAGCTGACAATTCGAAATAGTATATATAAGAGACTCTTAATCTCAGGAAACAAACTGAGGGTTGCTGGAAGGGAGGGGGCGGGGGGTATGGGGTGGCCACGTGATGAACATTGAGGAGGGTATGTGTTGTGGTGAGTGCTGTGAATTGTGTAAGACTGATGATTCACAGACCTGTACCCCTAAAACAAATAATACATTATATCTTAATAAAAAAAAGAAATTGTATATATTTAGGGAGTACAATTTGATATACATATACACTGTGAAATGGTTACCACAATTAAGCTACTTAACATTATCTCTCTCCTCCCATAGTTACCCTCTTCTTCTGGTGGTGAGAATACTTCTGATCTACCCTCTTAGCAAATCTCAAGTATATAAAACAATCTTACTAACCATAGTCGTATTGCTGTACATTAGATCTCCAGGGCTTACTCATCTTGCAGAACTGAAATTCTGTGCTCCTTGACCAATATCTTCCTGTTTCCCTCTCCCACCTCTTTTTTTTTAATCATGAGAGAAGCAAATGATTATTTATTTAAAAACAAACCCTGGCTTTCTCACTTCCATATTATGTCTACTTCTGTTACATAATGAGGCATATCTGTCTCATGCTGATCACGATGCAGATGATAGATTCCTGCAAATAGCTAACTCGTGCTCAACACGTACACTCTGTCAAGTACTGTGTGTACATTGTGTCCGTCAATCCTCATAACAACGCAATGAGGTAGGCACTCGTGTAATCATCACGCCCAACGTACAGCTGAGAAAACTTAGAGTGGTTAGGAATTTGCCCAACTGGTAAGGTGTACAGGTGGAATTTGAATCCAGGTCGACTGACTCCAGAGCCCACGTTGGCCTGGGCTCAGATGAAGCCCGAGGCCTGAGGGCTGCCTGGTTGACCAGCTGGCTAATACTCAAGGTTCACAGGGAGGGCAGAAGAGTAGGTTAGCAGGTCCGGAGCGCCTCTGCCTGGCAACCACACAGGCCACAGCCCCCTTGGGGGCTTTCTGGTCCTCTCCCCCACCGCCCCAAGGCACAACCACCATGGAGCTGTGGGCTGGAGTGGAGCCTTTCCTTCCCTCCTCAGTCGAAAGTCCCCTTCTTCCACAAGAGAGAGAGAGAGAGAATGGGCAAGAGAAGCCGTTGCTGACAAGGTCTCTGCTTTGTACAACATTCACCTGTGTGGGTGGGGCTCTGTGGTTCTGAGCCACCTGCAGGTCTGCTGGCTGGTAGCACTGCCACAAAATTCTTTAGCATCATGCCACTGCCTTCACTGAGGGACAACAATGGAAAGTCACATGAAACTCAATACTGATTGAGCTCATTGTAGGAGCTATGAAGGAAGATGGCCTTCAACACATCGCCCACAATGTCCATCTTTCGAGGCTCTGGGACTTTTGCTAGGGCTTCAGGACCAGACAAGGCTGACTTTCTTCTGATCCACTGGGTTGATCAGATTTTTGATTACTTTTTTTTTTAACTTAAGTATAATGTACATATATCAAAGTGCACAGACCTTCAGTGTAGGACTTTTAAAATGTTCATGCATACTTGAACTTGTGTAATCAGCTCCTGATTCACTAACACAGAACATTGCCAGCACCCAGGAGTCTCCCGCGGGCCACCTCTCAGTCAGTAAGTAGCCTTCCCGCAAACATGACCACTCCAGACTTCTTTCACCCCGGGTTTGCTTTTACCGCAAAGGCGCTGCTGGGAATCTGGTGCCTGGTTGTGCTTCTTTCTTTGCTGTAGCCCCAGGAAGTTAGAATCAATTCTGGGGCGTTCTGCCAGTGACTGTGCGGGACTGCAGGGCGTGCATTTTTTAGATAGGGCCCCTACCCATCTGGTTTCGTCTCATGTCCCCTTCATTCTACAGAGGACCAAATGGTTACGACGACAGACTCGAAACTAGTCCAACCTTCCGCATTGCGGTTCGCCAGCCTCTCCCCATCCTGCTGCCCTCCCTCCCTCCTCTGCAGGTAGTAATCCTAAGGACTTCTTCAATAAACTTCCTGTGTACAAATGTCCCTCTTGGTCTGTTTCCCAGACACCCAACCTGCAACAGTTGTCCTCACCTATAAGATAATAGGACCTACTTCACAGGGTTGTTCTGAGGGTTAATAAAATATGTAAAATAATTAGTCCGGTACACAGCCTAGAGTAGGACTCTATAAATGGTAGCTAATATAGTAATTTAAAAGTTGTATTTACTTCCTGGCCACCTTAAATCCTGTTTTGGAATGATAAAGGAATAAACAAGTATAAAGATAAAACTCTGAGGTAGTCCAGACTCCCCCCCCCCCCCCGCCCCGGGGCACCTAAACGGGACATTCTTTTCCTATCAAAAACAAAAGCAAACAAACAAACAAACAAACAGACAAAAAATCCACAGAGGTAATGGAAATGTAATCAGAAAGGTGCTTGGTAGAATGGATTTAGGACAAGGGAAGTCTCTCTCTGGAGATTACCCACAACTGAAGAGACCTGCCTCATGTCCTCCCCATGGAAAGGGTCACCCTGCTCCAGAAGCTTCTCGTTGTAGGACTGGCTGAGGCCTTTGCTCCACCTGTGGCCCAGGCCGACCCCACTCCCTTCCCTCCTCTGCAGATGTTAGTTGTGAGGACATCTTTAATGACCTCCTGTGTGCAAATCTTCCTTAGTCTTCTTCCCGGACCCCCTTCCTGCGACAGTTGTAGGGTTTGATTATTAAATGGCCCCACCTCTGACGGTCTCAGGGGTTTGTCTTCACAGTGGCCATGAACCCTGTGGGTCCCCTGATAGGACACGGTCTCCTCCAGACTCGGTAATCTGTAGAAAATGATCAAAGCTAGAGATGGGGAGAAAATACAAAAGTCCTAATGTTTCCTCCGCTCCTACCCAAGTGGAAAAAAGTTTTTTAGCAATCCTACAAACCACTGAAGAGGAACAATCCAAATCACACTTCTCGGAAGTTATTTGCCATTAAAGTTGCTTCATTCTGTAAGGCTCCTTAGTAAAAACTGAGTTTTTGGTTTTGCCCTGACATCTCAAGTTAAGCAAAAAGGAAAAACCCGCTGGTTGTGCTGAGTAAGAAAAGGGGCAAGACTAATCAAAATTTTAAAATATTTTTTAAAGATTTTTAAAATTTAATTAATTAATTAATTTATAAGATTTTATTTATTTATTTGACAGAGAGAGACACAGCGAGATATAGAACACAAGTAGGGGGAGAGGGAGAAGCAGGCTTCCCACCAAGCAGGGAGCCCGAAGCGGGGCTCAATCCCAGGACCCTGGGATCAATGACCTGAGTTGAAAGCAGACACTTAACCACTGAGCCACCCATGCACCCGGATTTTTTTTATTTTTAAGTAATCTATACACCCAATGTGGGGCTTGAACTCACAACCCTGAGACCAAGAGTCATGAGCTCCACCTACTGAGCCAGCCAGGTGCCCCCAAATTTTAAATTTTAATAATAATGAGTTCCATAATGGACCCCTAACTGCAGGGATTTAAGGAAAGAGGGAAACACACAGGTGTCAAATTCCAACTTGCAAAATGAAGCTCACGCCCTGAAAACACTAGGAGAACTAATGCCCATACCCCTGGGTAACTTGCAGGTCACTGATTCAGCTGCAGAAATTAGAAAGAATGTATGTAAATCTATGGAACTCAGGAATGACTATCCTACATCTCGAAGGAGGGCCCTCAGAAGTTTCTGACGCAGTTTATAACTGTGTACACTTACAAAGCGTCAACATGTCTTTAAACGTGTATTTTACCACTTTGGGGGGGCCAGAGTCATAATAATAGTAATTTAATTGGGCAAAATTTTCTCCAGTGTGTATTATTTGGGTGCAGAGCAGATGCTGATAAGTTTAAGAGCCACGGAGAGAAGCTCTCTTCTCACTGGCAACGGCTGTTTCCTCTGGTCCTGTGGTCTACACGGTCAGTTTTAGCTTTCTTTATTTTTAGAGAGACATGGTCTTGGGTCTATTGTTTTTTTTTTTTTTTTTTTAATTTTTAAATTTTTTTATTTTTAAAGATTTTATTTATTTATTTGACAGAGGGAAAGAGATCACAGGTAGGCAGAGAGGCAGGAAGAGAGAGAGGAGAAAGCAGGCAGAGAGCCCGATACGGGGCTTGATCGTGACCTGAGATCCTGAGATCATGACCTGAGTCTGCGTCTCCCTCTGACCCTCCCCTTCTTGTGCTCTCTCTCTCTCATTCTCTCTCTCTCAAATAAATAAAATCTTAAAAAAAAATAAAAAATAAAAAAATAAAAGAACAAGGTAGAGCTCTAAGCACTCCAAATCACATCCAAGATAGATTTAGTCAAAAAAGCAAGTTGCGACATGGTTGCCTTCGGGAGGGTAGGAAATGGGGATAGCGGGAACTGACTGGAAAGGGGCATGAGAAAACCATCTGGGGGATGGAAATGTTACTATCTTATTTTGAGAGGTGTTTACATGGATGTGTCCATTTGCATTATAAAAGAGGAAATAGATTTTTTCCTTATATGTGCTTAAAAATAATTTCTGAACGGACACATAAGAGATTACGGATAGGGGCGTCTGGGTGGCTCAGTGGGTTAAAGCCTCTGCCTTCGGCTCAGGTCATGATCTCAGAGTCCTGGGATTGAGCCCCGTATCGGCCTCTCTGCTCGGCAGGGAGCCTGCTTCCCTCTTTCTCTGCCTACTTGTGATCTCTCTCTCTGTCAAATAAATACATAAAATCTTAAAAAAAAAAAAAAGATTATGGATAATGAGTAGCTCTAGGGAGTGGGTCAGGTAGAAAAGAGGGAAAGAAAAATTTGTTTTTCATTTTATAGCCTTCTGTACTGTTGGAGATGTTGTCTTCCCTTTTGTAAGTGCCATTTCTTTCGCATGAGTAGACTGGCTGCGAAGACCTTCCAGAAGCCTTTGCTGAAAACCTCACTATAATGTCTTTATAATAAAAGGAATTTTTCATATTGGATGAGAAAGATCTCCCCTAACTACCACCCTTCTACAAATTCAAACATAATGGACTATTGGCTTTGAGTGGTTAATCTAGAGTGGTGATGGTAGGTTTATGGTAAGCCAATTGTTTGGATGTAATGACTGAAACATGGCCCAGTTGATTTTAACCATGCTTATCCCTGGGTTTGGAAGCATCTAGCCACATGAAGCATTTAGTTGTTCATAGATATCTCTCTCTACTTGTGGAAAAGTAGAGGATCGGGGCACCTGGGTGGCTCAGTGGGTTAAAGCCTCTGCCTTCGGCTCAGGTCATGATCTTAGGGTCCTAGGATCAAGCCCCGCGTCATGCTCTCTGCTCAGCAGGGATCCTGCTTCCCCCCCTCTTTGCCTGCCTGTCTGCCTACTTGTGATCTCTCTCCCCCTGTCAAATAAATAAATAAAATCTTAAAAAAAAAAAAAGAAAAAAGTAGAGGATCATTATAGGATCTTAAGAAAAATTTCTGGACCATAGCATGTCTCTGTGGAGAAAAATAAGGTACAAAATTGAATGTGAATGAGATCCCAAGGCTCACCACACCGCATCAGTGCTTACCAGACTCATTCCACACTCGATCTTACCCAAAAGGCCAAGAAGCGATTACGACTCATTTCAAAGGAAGCGAGTTTGGGAATCCCCAGTGGCCCGCAGAACCTACATAAACTATATATATACCCGTGTGAAAAAATCAATCAGTAAGCTAAAAAATATGTGGTGTTCTCCTTAACAGTAAATTCATAATTAATGATTCAAAACTTTCATAATTTGTAATTTCCTTTTTTTCCTATGCAGGACCTGCTTCTATCTAGATAGACCCACAGCAGATACTAAATAAAATCTTGTAAAATTTAACTGAAAGAAGTAAGCCTGGTTTGTATAGTTCCTGTGTGTTTAGAGACCACACACACGGAATGTCTGCAACTTAGCATACCTTACATCACACTAAAACAAAACAAAACAAAAAACCCCAAAAAACCCATACAGAAGACCTCTAGCTTGGTTAAAGATATAAACATGAAAGGCCAAACTAGAAAACAATATAGGAAACTGTCTTTATGACTTTGGAATAGGAAATGAGTTTTTAAATATGCTATGGAAAAGGGCAAATCATAAAAGAAAATATTGCTAAATTCTATTCCATTAAAATTAAGAATTTACTTTTATTAAAAGATTGCATAAAGAAAGCAAAAAACAAGCTACAAATATATCATTAAAGTGTGTAGCCAGCGGAAGTGCCCTGGTGGCTCAATGGGTTAAGTGTCAGCCTTTTGTTCAGGTCCAGATCTCAGGGTCCTGGGATTGAGACCTGTGTCAGGCTTCCTGCTGAGCGGGGAGTCTGCTGCTCCCCCTGCTCGTGTGCTCTCTCTCTCAAACAAATACATAAAATCTTTTAAGAAATAAACTATATAACCAACATATTATTTGTATATAAAAATATGTGTTGTAATGCACTAAATCATTTCTATGTGTGTAGGTACTATTTTGAGAACATATTTTACAGTTAAAAAAAATCAAGAAATGGGGCGCCTGGGTGGCTCAGAGGGTTAAAGCCTCTGCCTTCGGCTCAGGTCATGATCTCAGGGTCCTGGGATCAAGCTCCACATGGGACTCTCTGCTCAGCGGGGAGCCTGCTTCCCCCTCTCTCTCTGCCTGCCTCTCTGCCTACTTGTGATCTCTCTCTCTGTCAAATAAATAAATAAAATCTTAAAAAAAAAAATCAAGAAAGACAAAATGCAGACTCGGAACTGGAGGGAACCTGGCTCTGGGACTGAGTTCCTGAATCTCCTCAGCCTCAGTGTTGTCATGGTCTACGTGACCTTCATAGTTCCGCCCTTGTAGGGCTCCTGGAGCTTGCTTGCTTTCTTCTCCCGGAGTTTTAAACGTCAGTATCTATAGAGCAGCTGACACATGGCGAGAGTGCAACAAATGGTTAATGATTACAACTATAAATAAATAATAGTGTCAGAGCAGGACTGGAATCAAATTCAGCTCCAATCTAAAATAGGATCGTTCCCGAACACATGGCTGGAGTTAAGTGGCCTTGGCTGTGGAGGGAAGGGGTGAGCGGGGAATGATGGATGCAAATTGCCCACTAGGCTGCCTCTTACATAGCCAATGACGTCGGCTCCCGACTTACAGCTCCTGTTCTTCTCACTCGCTGACTCTGAGGCCAGAGCTGCAAGCTCCAGGCGACAGCCCCTCAGAAAGCCACCAGCTGGGCCAGGCCTGGAGTCGGGAGGAGGGGAGGCAGGGGGGCTGGATCCTGAGGGTGGACTCCAGCAAAAATACTCAGGGCAGGGAGTCACCTTACATTTTCACATTGGAGAAACCAAATGTAAAACTCACAAGGCCCTGACTTAGCTGCACAGAGACCAGGAACTCTTACTCTAAACAGGTTTAGTATCTGAGAGAAATTCTCCCAAACTCTTGGCCCATTCTTAAATTGTCTATTTTGCTTTTATACATCAAACTGTCAAGATAATGCAGAAATGAAAAGCAAGGGACTGATAAGAAAGAAAGAAAGAAAGAAAGAAAGAGGAAAGGAAGGAAAAAGGAAAGAAGGAAGGAGAGAGAGAAGGAGAAAGAAAG
>JAPYYM010001732.1:0-13116 GCA_028534135.1 Potos flavus
AGCCCCGCATCGGGCTCTCTGCTCAGCGGGGAACCTGCTTCCCCCTCTCTCTCTGCCTGCCTCTCTGCCTACTTGTGATCTCTCTCTCTCTCTCTCTCTCTCTCTGTGTCAAATAAATAAATAAAATCTTTTAAAAAAGAGAAAGAGAGAGAAGAGAAATGTGGTATTTAAGAGCATATAACAATTTAGTATTAGGGCCAGGACCCACGTCTCCTGCCTTCTACCCCTATTACATGTCATTCTTGATCTCCTACTCTTGGGGGTAAAAAGCTACATGAAGAAAACTGGTATGAGAGAGAAATAAGAGGCTTAACTAGCCTTAAAAATTGTATGGGAGCTTCTTCCATCAGCCTGCCAGCTGGAGCAGAAGATATGCCAGTATAATATCTACACTGAGACAGTCTTAATGACTGGCTGCTAAGAGATTCATTGGGGAGGCAGAAAGGGCCTAAGGGACTGGGGGTGAGAGGGGGAAGTGGGGGTTGCCTGGTTAGGAGACTGCTGTTTGCAGGGCCAGCTAAGTACTAAGTCTCAGAAGGTGGCCACCTATATTATGGGCTTTCAGGGTCTTCAAGAAGAACCCCCTCTACCCACAAAAAAGAAAAAAAAAAAGCAAAAGGCACCTCACTGAAAAAATGTAGTTTCTATGTGATGTGACTGGTTTGGATTCAAGATCTAGGTTGAATTCTTTTTGGCAATTATGAGTTGCCTGACTAACCTGTGATTATCAGTTTTATGGCCTGTAAAAACAATGCAATAACACTGATTTCACGTGAGTATTATCTTCATTAAACAAGACAATGTAAGTAAAAGCACTTAGGCAGTACCTGGTATATAACAGGCATTCAATAACCAGTAGTCCTCTTCTCCCCCATGTTAGATAGAGCCTTTTCTGTTCAAGTTTCTTAAAACATAAAAGCCTTTGATATTTAAAAGACTGCAATACTGAGTAATTATACAACTCATTATGAACTGAAAGTTATGTCCACCCCCACCCCCCAAAATCCATATGCTGAAGCCCTAATCCCCAATGTGATGGTATTTAGAGGTAGGGCCTTTGGGAATTAATTAGATTTAAATGCAGTTATAAGGGTAGAACCCCCTATAATGGGATTTGTGCTCTTTTAAGAGTTTGAGGAGTCCAGAACTCTCTCTCCACCATATGAGGATATAGCAAGAAGGCAGCATCTACAAACCAAGAAGAGGACATTCACGAGAACCTGATTATGCCCTTACCCAGTAAATTCCACTCCTGGGTAGGGAAAAAGAGCCTCTAGTCACCAAAAGACATATACAAAAATTGTTCACAGAAGCATTTTTCATAACATTTCCAAACTGGGAACAACTTAAGTATCTATAAACAGCAGAATAAGTAAATTATGATATATTCAAACCATGGAATATAAGTGAGCAATGAAAAAGAATGAAATAATGCTCCATATAAGAATACAGATGTCTTGGAACACTGAAAAAATAAAATTAAAAAAAAAAAATACAGATGACTCTCGTGAACATAATGTCAAACAAAAGAAGTTAGACCCAAGACTGTTTATATTGCATGGTTCCATTTATATAAGCTCAAGTCAGGCAAAATTAATATATGGCGAAGGAAGTCAAAATAGTGGTAACCTGTTGGGGGAGGAGAAGTAATGACTGAGGGGGTACCGTAGAAACTTAGCAGGTATTGGTTATATTGTATATCTTGACTTGGGTTGTACTTTGTACTTTGCAAAAACTCTTTGGGCTATACACTTTTTTATTTCAATGTTTAAAAATTTTTCAGGGAAAACAAACCTCTGGGAGAGATAACAGATTGAAGGTCATAAGGTCCCAGAGGTCCTTTAGCCTAGGACTATACTCTTTGACTTCCTTGTATCCACTCCTTCACTGCCATGGTCCCATTATTACAAGCCTCCGATATCTCAGAGATGAACAACCAAAACATGCTCCTAAAGTCTCCAGGTTGATGCAAGTTCTTCCACCTCCCAATTTTCAACACTGTCTCCAGATAAACCTCCCTAAGGAAGGCACCGATCGTGATCGAATACTCCCTTGGTCCAAAACCTTCACTATTTCCACTAACTATAACTCATCATTTGCAAAAGTGATAAAAAGCTAACAAAGTCTCTTCACTTCCCAAAGTTACTCCCCTTCCATCCTCCATCCTTACTCACTATTTCCTTGGGGGAAAATAGTACTTTAGAAAGTTCTATTTCAGGGTGCCTAGGTGGCTCAGTTGCTAAGCATCTGCCTTCAACTCAGGTCATGGTCCCAGTATCCCAGGATCGAGTCCCACATTGGGCTCCCTGCTCGGCAGGGAGCCTGCTTCTCCCTCTCCAGCTCCCCCGTGCTTGTGTTCCCTCTCTCGCTATCTCTGTCATAAATAAATAAAATCTTTCTTCTTTTAAAGAATTTTATTTATTTGACAGAGAGAGATCACAAGTAGGCAGAGAGGCAGAGAGAGAGGGGGAAGCAGGCTCCCCGCTGAGCAGAGGGCCCAATGCGAGGCTCGATTCCAGGACCCTGAGATCATGACCTGAGCCAAAGGCAGAGGTTTTAACCCACTGAGCCACCCAGACACCCCGTAAATAAATAAAATCTTTAAAAAAAAAAAAAAGTTCTATTTCATCTTCAAATGATAAAGACTGGCAGCAAAATATAAAGAATAAATCTAGCTTTGGGGAAAAAAATAAAAGTAACTTTATCTCCCTATTCTTGGTTTCTTACATGAGATAGTGATGATAATTTCTTTTCACATAGCACTTTCATAACCTACTTTATTTCAATAAAGTCTCACGACAATCCTAGAAAGCAGGCATTCTCACTGACATTTATGCATAATGACACCAAGGCTCAGGTGAACACTAAGATTACTTTCCAGTTCTCATACTCTTGGAATTCTCTGTAATAGATGAGGTTTATTTGACAACTTCCTACTATTCTTCTGAGCATCTCTCTCACTCCATTTCTACTCCTCCATCCACCACCAGGTGTCTATTCTATATTCTATCCCTTCGGAGTATTGGTCTCATAGTGTGGTTATAATCCCCAATATGCTGTCTGAGAGCACCACAGTCATCCTCCTATAGGTATTAATAAATTCCCAGAGGCCTCCAAGATTAGAAAATCGTTAAGATCTACAGAATGAATCTAAAATGTGAAAGTTTAGGCAATTTAAGAAGAGGTAAGAATAATATTTAGAGTTTATCCACTACCCCTAAGAAATTCGTATTTCTGCAACAATTTTGTGAGGCCTACTATTGGCCAGTGTGCCAAAAGCTGAGGCAAAGAAAGAAACGTGGCCCTTGCTCTGAAAGAACTCACAGCCTAGTATAGACCCCACAGGTGTCAGCCTTACACATAGTGCTTTTTTTTTTTTTAAGATTTTATTTATTTATCCGAGAGAGAGAGAGAGAGAGAGAACACAAGCAGGGGAGCTGCAGGCAGAGAGAGAAGCAGGCTCTCTGTTGAGCAGTGAGCCCAATATGGGGCTCTATCCCAGGACCCTGGGATCATGACCTGAGCTAAAGGCAGACGCTTAAACGAATGAACCACCCAGGCATCCCTGTAGTACTGACTTTAGCTCAAAGAATCTTGGCTCCACAATCACAGAAGTTCTTGCTAAGTTAGATCAAATCCCCAAAAACACATTCTAGCCACTGTCATCCATTCCTCTTCATCAACAATGAACGTTCCATTCAAAATCAAACCACCAAGTAAGCAAATCAACAAAAAAAACTGCTAAAAGTCCAGAGCAATCGTTTCACATATTTATAAACAAACATTAGGGAAAACATTCAACCTTACCTATACTCATAGAAATGCATGTTAGAACACTCAAATACGGGTTTTATACCTATTAACACTTAAAAAAATAATGTGCTGAAAAGTGAGGTAAAATGGTTGATGGACTACAAACTGGAAAAACTTTTTATAGGAAGCAGTGCAGCTTCTATCAAAGCTACATATATTATAATTTTTTATCAAATAGTTCCTTTCCTGAAAATTGAGAATGCCTATAGCCTTATTATGTAATAATCATGAAAAACATAAGTCAACACAGTTCTCTAATAGAAATATAATTGGATAAATCATGATACAACAGCTATGAAAAAATATATAAGTAACAACATATAAAAATTATTTATAAGCAGAAAAAATATTAAATTATAGCTAGACAACAATCATAATTATGTAAAAAATACGTTTGCATATGGACAAAGATTGGAAGAGAATATGAAAAAATGTGAAAGCAGCTGCTCTATTACTATGGTGATATTATGAGAGAAATATGTTTTATTTAAAACTTTCTTTAATCATGTTGATATAACAATAAATCCCACTTTACTACACTGCTTGTTTAATTGACTATCTTCCAAAAAAAACTATAAGCTTTGCAAAGACAGGTCAACATCTCTTGTGCTCAGTATTCTAGCACAAGTTCCTACAGACTAATTCATGAAAGAATGAATGAAATACATGGGAAACCTCACAATAAATGTCCTCAAGAGGGGAGGGGAAGTGGACCGCTAGAAGTAAACAAAAGGCTGATCTCTATGTGCTTTTTTTTTTTTTTTTAAGCTCTAAATATGGGAAAAACCAAACCAACCATTAAAAAATCTCTGGAAAGTCTTTATTTCAAGGCCACTGCCAAGATGCTCCTCAAGGGTCTGGAGAAAGATGCAGGATGCTGGGAAGTGGACAGAGCAGCAAGGTATTCCCAGGATTTGCGGGGGAAACACGGCATCAAAAGGGACAGGAGCTTCATATCCTTTTCCTACCCCCAAATTCACTGTCCTTTGATTCTCAGAACCTTGCACATAATTAAAGCCAGAATTAAGGGGTGGGATGTAGCAAAAGGGACAGGCTATGTGAAAAAAAAGCAGGCAGAAAAAAATAGATCAGCAGGGAACAGTCTTTTTGGATAGGAACTTAAGTCTGATACCACCCTGAACTTTCGCTAAGAAATAAATTCCTAGGTACAAAGGAAAATAAGAAGCTTTAAAGGAAATGAGCTCTGGAGAGAAAATCCCCTTTCCTGACAACTTGAAATCAGTCTGAAATATACCAAAGACACCAGAAGGATTCTAAGTCATAAAAATATTATAAGCATTAACAAAAACACATAGGGAAAGGAGCTAATCTTTAAGTTGTTTTCAACCAACCTACGCAACACCTGTCACAGACCATACAGGCTCTTTCCAGCTTAAGCAATTTTTTTATCCATTCTTAGTGCATTCAGGCAAAAGCATCATAATTGACTAATGCAGAGCTCAGAAAGGAGTTTAGCTGCATAGAGAAATGGGGCACTGAGTAAGGAGAAAAGAGCACAAAGAATCTAGATTTTAGATGTAGCTCTACCTATTTCCTATTTTAACTATAAGTGAATCACAATCTACCTGAGCCTTGGTTTCCTAATCAAAACAGGAAGCTATACCAACTTATAAGATTAAGATGAGAATTAAGTGAGGGGACGCATGCAAGTCAAAGTGTATAATAAATTACAAAGTTTTACTTAAATGTATGTCCTTCTAACAGAATACTAAATGCTACAATTTCTTTCCAGGGTCAAAGTTAAGTTGAGTGCATTTTTTTCAACCAAATGTGAATGCATAAGCTATCTGAAAGCTACAGGAAAATCAGTCTTATCCCACTTTACCAAGTTAACTCACAGTTCATTCTTTCAAAGAGTAGACTTTTCATGTGGACAAGTGGCAATAAAGAATGATTCTCTTCCCCTCCCCCCATCCTAGTGCTGAAATTCCACTATTCATTAGGTAGGATTAGAAAAGTTTTTCTATTTTCCAGCTCCTTTTATGAAAAGGCAAAAACCTATGAAAAGTTATTGCCAATAACCATTAACAACTCCTAGCTAAGCTAAGATTAACTCAGTCTGCTGAAAATTTATTAAAGGCCAGGAAATAGGGATCCCAACGATAATTTGGCCTACAATTCCCAAGAACCCCCTGACTTGAAGGAGGTTCCAACCACCAATGTCTCCAACGACCAAAATTTCCCAATTCCCAAATTTCAGCACCTAAAAATAAGACCTCATGTCCCAGTTTTGTTTCAGAAAATATATTCACCTCTGGAATGGGACCTAAGTCATTCATAGGATATGGACACAAAATGAAAGGCATCAACAAGGAGAGAAGGCACAGAAAAGTGGGGGAAAAATTCACCACCTCCACAGTTCTGATTATAATCAACAACCTCGATTCTAGGAAAAATATATTTGCTCCCCTAAATTCCTACTTCTTATAACTAGATAAACTAGCCATTACAATACTTAAGAGGAAATTAAGTGGGAAATTCTTCCTCATATCAACCCTCAATCCCACCTGTTGCAATAGTTTCAATCCATATATATTTAAATCTGTGTGGTATAGTTTGCAATTTGACCTCACAACAATCCTATGAAGAAAAAAGGGCAGGTATTATTATTATTACAGTTTTAAGGATGAGGACATCGAGATTCAGAAACTTGCTATGCCTAAATTCACTCAGGCCATCTGACTCCAAATCTATGCTTTTCAGAACACCACGATGCTTCTTGAGGTCTTCTGGCTCCATCCTTTCCAAAGAATACCAGTCTCAACCTTTCTGTCATCACTTTCCATGGCAATGTTCACTGGCTTTTTGTGTCAGAACCCAGCAGTTTCTGCAAGAGAAACTTGAGGTAGCATTAAAGGGAAATCATTAAGCTAAATATAAATACCCTTGGAAACAAAGAAGTTTGTTAAATGGCTGGAAGAACTGATATTCTTGTCCATTTTCCAACTAGATTAGCCATCCACCTAGTTCTGTGGCACCTGCAACTCAGTATAGAAAGCCCATAGAAAAACATACAACATCCAAAGTCAAAGACCTGAGTTCTAGTCTTGATTCTATCACTTCCTGGCCATGTGAGCTTGAGTAACCTCTCCATCTTAATTCCTTTATACATAAAATGAGAATAACATTAATTGTGCCCCACAAATACTACTATGTGGAGGATTAAGTGAGACAACGGATTAAGTGAGACAGCACTCAAAGAATAAAGTTTCTACAAATAAGCCATCTCAAAAACATCTTCCCCAGAGACTGTTTCAAAACACTAGTAATCAGTGTTTTCTAAACTATATGCAACAAACCACTATAACTAAAATGAAGGAATATTCATCTAGGTTTGTCCTATTTTTCAAAATTATTTTTGGTGTCATGGAAATCTGTCTACAAATTATTTTACTTGACTTGAAGTCTTCTATAAATACTCATATGGTAAGCTGTTGTCTTAAAGCTGCTGTGAAAATCTGCTAGTCATGGTGGAACATTTACTGAATATCTCCATGTCTCAGACAATGCATTAGACATTTTCAGTTTGATTCTCATAAGAAACTTTTGAGACATATTTTATTTCCTCCTTATAGCTGAAGAAACTGAAGTTCAGAGAGAACAAGAAATTGTCCAAGGTCAAATGTGTGTTTATGTCATTGAGGATGAGAAACAGCAAGGTGTTTAGTGGCGAGAAATTTGAAACACTGTTATTTAGTGATTACACAGCATGTTGCTTAAGAGCATGGACTCAGAGTTGGACTACCTGGGTTCAAACCCTGGATTCACTATGAGCTTTAGTTTCCTCATTTGTAAAATTAAGTTCATAGTAATAATAACCTATTTCATAACCTAATAAATAAGTTAACAACATCTACTTAGAACAGTGCCTGTCACATGGTATATCCAATACATTAGGTATTATCATTTCTCCCGCACTGCTTTACCCAAACTTCTCTCTCTCTTTTCACTGCCCTGAAACCTATATGCTACCTAGCCTAAATCTCCCCTACATATACATTACTCATTATTGTTGTTATACTTTTGCTCTTTCTTTTCCTTTTAAGTGAAATGTCTCTTTCCTTCCTCGCTAATCTAGATCTCACTCAGCCTTCAAAGGCTAGCTCAGATCTAGCCCTTATGTGAAACATTTTCTGATTTCATCAGAGTATAGTAATTTCTTCCTTCTCTGAAAAACTCTTCATAATGTCATACAATCTAACCTACAGAAACTACTTGATTTCTTTTTTTTTTTAATCACTTGATTTCGGTGGGTGGGAATGCAAGTTGGTGCAGCCACTTTGAAAAACAGTGTGGAGGTCCCTCAAAAAATTAAAAATAGAGCTACCCTATGACCCAGCAATTGCACTACTGGGTATTTACCCCAAAGATACAGATGTAGTGAAAAGAAGGGCCATATGTACCCCAATGTTCATAGCAGCAATGTCCACAATAGCCAAACTGTGGAAAGAGCCGAGATGTACTTCAACAGACGAATGGATAAAGAAGATGTGGTCCATATATACAATGGAATATTACTCAGCCATCAGAAAGGATAAATACCCAACTTTTGCATCAACATGGATGGGACTAGAGGAGATTATGCTAAGTGAAATAAGTCAAGCAGAGAAAGTCAACTATCATATGGTTCCACCTACTTGTGAAACATAAGAAATAGCATGGAGGCCATTAGGAGAAGGAAGGGGAAAATGAAGGGGGGGAAATTGGAGCGGGAGACAAACCATGAATGATTATGGACTCCGGGAAACAAACTGAGGGTTTCAGAAGGTAGGGGGTGGGGGGATACGTGAGCCTGGTGATGGGTATTAAGGAGGGCATGGATTGCATGGAGCACTGGGTGTTATAAGCAAACAATGAATCATGGAACACTACATCAAAAACTAATGATGTACTGTATGGTGACTGCCGTAACATAATAAAAAAAAACTAATTAAAAAGGCTTTTGTAGATTATTTAACCCAAATCTCTAAATTTTGAAATAGAAATTGAAGCTTAAAGAGTTAAATTGCCTACGGTGACACAAAAAGTTAATTGGCAGAGTAGACACCTAAATCTGGATATTTTAAATGTTTGCAAAGCTCCTTCTACTATAGTCTCAAAACTTCTATCTTCCTTGAGATTCTGCACAAGTTCTTAAAGCTAAAAGCATATATTCTATAATTATCTGATTCAAAGTATTAACTGGTCTTGTGGCCTTCATGGCAACTAACACAGGGAAGTTAGTGGATGTTTGCTGATTGATTAGCAGATCAATCTTTCACTGATGCCCTTTTGTCCAATAGTTAAAGTGTTAATACTTTAACACTTTGCAACATAGGATGCGACAGAACTTAAATTCTCACCATCAGAGAGTGATAGGGGCCAAAGAGGGAAACATATCCATATGTATCCCTACATTTGCATCACAGGGTCCATCACATTCTACTGCACACCCTCAAATTTGGAGCCTGTGCCATGAGCCTTGGGGCACAGCACACTCCAGTGTGTCCTCCCCCGGCCCCTCCCCCAACACACACAGCTCCCTCTCTGGATTATTACTGGAATCTGGAAGTATAAAAGAAACAGTCTTCAGTTGAGTTTTCATTATTAACATTAGAACCCTTCAAGGATTTGAGTCTACAACAGAAAAAAGAGACCTCAATTTCCTTCCACAAAGCCAAAGCCTCTTTTTGCAGGATTACCTCAGGCTAAAGTTATTGCATAAAGTTGCTAGGTCCCTTGAACAAATAAATAAGAGGTATATATCCTGGAAAGGTATCATAGCTGTACTTAGGAGGACTGGAATGGAAAAATGGTCCTAGACAGAAGGAAAAAACAAAGAACAGGCTCTAAAATTTGAGAAAGGCTCAAGTAAACAAAGACATCTTAGTGCCTAGGCTGAAACAGGAGAAGAAAGAGAGAGCACATGGCTGCTCTCCAGAAAACAAGCATGGAGTGTTTATGCCCATCAGAAAAGGGTGTGTTAGAGAGGGGAAGAACAGGTACATCATCAGCCTCTTATAAGGGAGGCTAGTAAAAATAATTAATGCTTTTATAGCATTTTATAGTTTATAAAAATATATATATCACTTTTTTTTAAGATTTTATTTATTCATTTGAGACAGATACAAAAAGAGAGCATGAGCAGGGGGAGAGACAGAGGCAGAGGGAGAAGCAGACTCCCTGCTGAGCCAGAAGCCCAACTCTGGGCTCAATCCCAGGACCTGGAAATCACGACCTGAGCTGAAGGCAGACACTTAACCATCTGAGCCACCCAGGCATGCGTGCGTGTGTGTGTGTGTGTGTGTGTGTGTGTGTGTGTGTGTATGTGTGTGTATGTGTGTGTGTGTGTATATATAATTTCTTAATGAATAATCACTTTGGTTAATGTAGCTCTTGTTTGTTTATATTTACAGGGAGCTGAATAGTTGCTTTTCCCTATCATTCGTATTTTCATAATTTTTTCATAAGTCATTGACTGATCCAACAAATAATTATTGAAAACCTTCTCTGTCATACCAAATGCTGGGGATACCAAGATTAAAGTTATAGTCAGTCAGTTAAGCATCTGCCTTCGGCTCAGGTCATAATCTCAGGCCCTGTTTCAGGCTCTCTGCTCAGCAGGAAGCCTGCTTCTCCCTCTCCCTCTGCCTGCCACTCTGCCTACTTGTGTGTACTCTCTCTCTCTCTAATAAATAAAAAATCTTAAAAAAATAAGTTACAGTCATTGTCCTCAAGGGGATCTCAGCGTTGAAGATGAGGAGATGAGAAGACAAACAAATCAAATGTGACTATAAGTTCATTGCTATGAGATGAGCAAGCATATTATGGTTTCTACCACAAACTGGAAGAATAAATAAATAAATAAGAATTAATAAAGGAATAAGTCTAGTCCTGACTCTAGAATAATCAACTGAATTGAGTCTTGAAGATTATCCAGGCAAAAACGCAGAAGCCTTTCAGGTAGTAGGAGTAGTATAAAGACATAGGGACATGGAACATTCAGTTAAACCTAAGTAGTTTGTCATGGCTATCAAAGTGGATGGGGAATCGGAGGGGTGAAGAACCATGAGAGACTGTGAACTCAGAACAAGGGACTGAGAGTTTTGGAGGGGGGGGCGTGTGGGGGGATGGGCGAGCCTGGTGGTGGGTATTGAGGAGGGCACGTATTGC
The DNA here is from genome assembly GCA_028534135.1 of Potos flavus. Classification (NCBI taxonomy): domain Eukaryota; kingdom Metazoa; phylum Chordata; class Mammalia; order Carnivora; family Procyonidae; genus Potos; species Potos flavus. The sequence continues at coordinate 10,987 of JAPYYM010001732.1, forward strand.
ATGGAGCACTGGGTGTGGTACATAAACAACAAATCTTGTAACACTGAAAAAATAAAATAAAAGTATTTGGGGGGAAAAAAAAGAAAGGTAGAACTGAAGAGGTAGGCAGAGTCAGATCATGAAAAGCTTACTGTGTATTTCCTTTCAACACATTTCCATCAGTCACAATGCTATTTAGTTCTCCAGAATTATCCTTGGGATAACCCAAAGGAATTTCTCACGAAAGAGAAAAAATAAGCAGCTTGAGTGGCCCAAGACTGGAGTGTTTACTGGACAGGGAAAAAACAAAAAAAACAAAAGCAGGATTAACTTCAGAAAAATGAGCTCCAGGAGAGCCAAGTGTCAATATAGGCTAGGAAGGAGAACCTCAGTCCTTAATTTTATTCCATTTGCCTTTATTCTGCTCAAAGCTACTATGGGCCAGATAATACTTTCCAGTATTGAAGGCTGCTATGGCTCTCATTCAGAGCTAAATCCTAAAGATTTATGATCTGGACTGGTTGAAAACTAATAATTAAGTTAATTTGTATTCCACAGAGCATAAGTAAGAGCAAAAGCATTCTAGTGCTTGTATTTGCAGTAATAAAGATGATTTCCAACATATACCTCTTATCCTAGAATACTTTTTCTCACCATTGTTCCCTTCTATCCCTTTTCTTATTCTCTGGATCTCTTTCTGCTTAGCTCAATTTGGCAAAGATTTACTGAACTTAAACTATATGTCAGACACTGCTGAATGCTAAGGATACGAAAATGAATAAAACACTAAGCCTGCTACAAAGAATTCTCCATCACACAAATAGATCATTGTTTTGAGTCCAGTGATAAAGACAACCACATGCCTGAAAGAGGGCATGGAGGGGACAGAGATGCCCAATATGTCCAGGGGGAAAGAGAAGGATTTCTGAAAAAGAAATATTCATCTCAGTCTCAAAAGGTGCATATGAGTTCAGTCAAGAAAAGGAAGAAGAGAGAAAGACAATTGCATGAGGAATGAACAGCATAAACAAAGACAAGGGGAAGGAATGCCATAATGTGTGTATGGAACTACAAACAGTTTAATATTGCTGTAAATTGAAGTTTAAGGATGGAAATGGTTAGGGGATTGGAGAAGAAAGCATGGGTCAAATCTCGGGAAGGTGATGAACTTTACCTATCAGACATGGGATAGGACATGAAAAGCTTTAAGCAAAGGAGTGAACAAGTCAGACTTGTATTTTAAATAGTTCATTCAAGCTATTAAGTGGAAATCATCATGAAACTTATAAGAGTTCTAGGTGAAATTAATGAGAACTTGAAATAGGCAACAGTCAGTATCCTCAGTTGAGACAGAGAATATGAAAAGAGCTGGAATAGAAGGGAATATAAGGAATTCAATACTGGAACAAATGACTTTGAGTTGCCTGTAACCACCCAAATGGAGACATACAGCAGGCAACTAAACATGTATGTAAAGATCAGGACAATGTTCTGGTCTGAAGGCGGAGATTTGGGAACTGATTGCATTTAGGAGGTAAATGACATCTTGAGAGTAAATGGATCAGGGAATGTGTGTAGAGTGAAAAAAGAAGTGGGCAGAAGATGGGGCCCTTAGGAACACTTACATTTGATGAGGTAATCAAAGAAAAAGAACAAAAAGAGTGAGAAGGAACTTTAAAAAGGTATGAACAAAGATTGCTATATTCAGAAGTGAAGGGACTTCCAAATGGAAGATAAACAGTGTCAAACCAATCCGTGAAAGTATAGACTGACACCTTCCTTTGGATTTAGCAAGAACAATTTCAGTATTATGGAGGTGGAAACCATCAGTGCAGGAGGGGAAATATAGGATAAGGAAGAGACAAGAGTGAGATTTCTATTTCATATCTGGAAGAGTGACTTATAAGGTGGAGAACAGATTTTGTTTGTTTTTTTATTTGCAAGGACAGAGCAACCAGTAGAAAATGAGAGAATGAAGAGAAGGAAAAAGAAGGGGTGGAATTTAGAGGAAAGACACGGAGAAGACAGGAGGGGATGGGTCTTTTTTAAACAAGACAGTATCCTCATGTTCTGAGAATGGAATAAAGAAAATGAGCATTGCGGTAAGACAGAGAAGCAGAACAGGAACATTCTAAAGGAACTGTGTTATAA
>JAPYYM010001733.1:0-13115 GCA_028534135.1 Potos flavus
CTTCCATTAAACATGTTTGAAATACTCGAAATTCTTATATTTATTTGAACATGATAATTTTTATTTAATCTACCTAATAGCAGTAACTTATAGGATACTTAATATAGTACAGGTACTTTTCTTAATGTTTAAAAGGGAAATAATTACCACAATTACTACATAAAATAGATGTTAAAATCCTAGATGTTTAAGTGCTAATTTTTAGAGAAAAATCAAATTTAAGATTACAAATATGTATAAGTACTGACAAATATATATGTTTTAAAGTGATCGAGGGGCGCCTAGGTGGCTTACTTAACTGTTAAGCATCTGTCTTTGGCTCAGGTCATGGTCCTAGGGTCCTGGGATCAAGCCCCAGTCAGTTTCCCTGCTAAGTGGGGAGACTGCTTCTCTCTCTGCCTCTGTACCTCAATCCCAGCTCATGCTCTCTCTCTCTCAAATCCATAAAATCTTTTAAAAAAATATTTAAAAAGTAGATCAAGAAATAGTGATGTCTTTTTAGATAAAAGCAAAATGTTTTTTGCACAAGGGAAATATTTCTGTATCTTTAATAAGTGCTGAGACAGCTTTATTTCACATGTGTTAAAAGGGAAGATTGCATTTTTGTTTTCAAGTGATAATTTCATTATAACATTCAAGATCATTATATGTTACTTTTAGATAAGATTGATATGTTATTGAAATAAAATGATAAGCTAAAATATTTTGGAAATACATACCATGGAATAAGAAACATTTAAGGGAAGAGAATATATTAAAAATAAGATTAATTACTATGGCAATAAGCAATAGTGGATTTCAAGCATTTTAAATAAGTAGATCCTCAAGACTACCAACATTTACCTATGAAAGTTCAGGATCACATACTATTTGAACCTTGAAATGGCACTTTCTATCACTTTCCTTATGGCATTTTCCATCAGGGAAGTTGATATGAAGTCAATTAGCTAAGAATGCTGTTATTGAGTCTAGCATTTAATAAAAGGCAAATTCACTAACTATATTGTAACATAAAAGGTCATATAGTGTAATTCTTTGAGACATGTTCTGCCCAAGAACTCAGAACAAGTAGATCACTGAGATGGCAGATGAATTGTGGCAATATGTTGTCTCAGATGTTGAATACGAATGATGGTAATCAAAGAGGAATTTCTAAAGTGATCCTTATATAGAATTACCTCTTAAACATTGGATACCATTAACTTTTCACCATATAACTTTTTGGATGGAAACTTACTTGCCTTTTTAACCTCAAACATACAAGATTCATATGTTCTACAAAGTCATATGTTGACATTATGATTTTAGGGCAAAACCCACTCATCAAAGTGTCAGGGTTTTGTTTTATGGGGCTAAATACTTCATTAAAATAACTACCAGAGTGTGAAGTCATTAAGATGGTAGACTACGCTCCAGGTCCCTGTACTCCCACAAAAACTTTAAAAATACAACTATAAACTAACTAAAACTCAGGAAAATAGTTAAAGGACTATGAAAACCGAGCACATGCCCAATGAAGAAAAAGCCACATTCAAAATGGTGGGAAAATGCATGGCATTTTTACGAACCATTTACCCAATGTATTCCCCAGTGGAGTGCACAGCACACTGGGGAAAGCACTGGCCCACTTCCCTTTGAGCCTGAGGGAAAGGAGTGAATGTTATTTGCAATGTTCTAACCTATTTTGGGGCTGCCTTGAGGAATTGGTGTCTATTTCACTTAACCCAAATCTCTGATAGGGAAATCACCATATTTGGGATCTCGGGCTAAGAAAAGCTATGGGAAGAAGTGGGCACAGCTTGTGAAAGCTGAAGAGACCTACAAACCTGCAATCACCTGGGGCAAAAGAAGATGGGCACAGTAATAAAAGGAACATCTAGGGCGCTGAGAGGTCTAAGTGAAACACTCTAGAAATGTGCATTTTAAAACACTTGTGTATATAGGGAATCAAAGAAAGAACACAGAGGCTTGGGTGGAGGCCTGGCCAGAAAAGATGTAAGAAGATTTTAAGTTATGGCAACAGACTGATCCCAAGGCTCAGAACTAGGCCTCCTAATTAGTGAAATTCTTCACTGGCACAACGCTATTTTGCAAAGACTGGAAGTGGTGGCTTTTCTTATCAAATGCCAATTTTCAACAGAAATCACAAAGCATAAAAATAAATGAAAAAACATGACCCATTCATAGGAAGAAAATTGGCAAAATTTTTCCTCAGATGCTGAGGAGACAGGACTATCAATTTTTTAAAAATTAAAAATTCTATGTACTATGAACAACTGTATATAAACAAACTGGGTAACCTAGATAAAGTGAACAAATTTCTTAAACATGTAAAACTTACCAAGACTGAATCATGAAGAAATGGAAAATCTCAATAGATCTACAACTAGTAAAGAGATTTAGTCAGTGATCAAAAAAATCCCAAATAATAAGAACTCAGGACTAGATGCCTTTACTAAAGAATTGTACTAAACAGTAAAATAAATAAAAATAAGCTGATCTTTTTTGAAATTTTCCAAAAATTGAGAAGGGAACACTTCTTAACTCATTGTATGAGACCAGCATTATCCTGATACCAAAGCCAGACAAAAACACACAAGAAAATTAGATGATATGTCTGATGAATATACATACAAAGTCTTAAAAAAATACTAACAAACTGAACCAAGTAGGGTCTATGCCTGGAATGCAAAGATGGTTCAACATGCCAAAATTAACACAATCAACAACATTAATAAAGTGGGAAATAAATCCACACAATTATCTCAACTGATGAAAAGCATTTGAAAAAATTCAGTGTTTCATGGTAAACTAGAGAAGAAAACTGTCTCAGCATAATAAAGATTATATATGAAAAGCTCATATTTTACATCAAGTCAATGGTGAAAGGAGGTTTTTCTTTAAGATTAGGAAGAAGAAAAGGATACCAGGTTTCACTTTTCTATTCAACATAGTATTGGACATTCAAGAAAGATCAATTAAGCAAGAAAACATAGATAAAAAGCATCCAGCTGGGAAGAAAACAGTGTAATTATCTCTGTTCACATATGATATAGAAGAAATAATCAATGAATCCACAAAAAATGTTAAAAATAATAAACTGCGAAGTTACAGGATACAAACACGTAAAAAATCAATTTCATTCATTTATACTGACAATGAACAATCAGAAAAAATTATTTACAGTAGTATCAAAAAAGAATATTTAGGAATAAACTTAACCAGGAAGGTGAAATACTTGTACACTGAAAACTACAAACATTGCTGAAAGAAATTGAGAAATAAATGGAAACATCCTTTGTGAATTGGAATATTTAATATTGTTAATATGTTAAAACTACACAAAGTGATTTACAAATTCAGTGCAATCTCTTAAAATACCAGTAATGTTTTTTTTTTCCCAGAAATAGAAAAATCCACCCTAAAATTTATTTGGAATTTAAAGGGACCTTAAATTGTCTAAATAGTCTTCAAAAGCAACAGAGAGTTCTCACAATTCCTGATTTTAAAACTTACTACAAGGTTATGGTAATCAAAATAGTGTGAGGCTGCCATGAAAGCAGACACACAAACCAAGGGAAAAATAATAGCTCAGAAACAATATAGTGACATATATGTTCAAATGATTTTCCGTAAGAGTGTCAAGAGCATTCAGTGTGTAAAGGATACTTTTTTCAACAAAATGTGCTATGAAAATTGGATATCTATATACAAAAAACATAAAGTCGAATTCATATCTTACATCATCTATGTAACTAACTCAACATGAATGAGAGCTATAAGTACTGAAACCATAAAAGTCTTCAAAGAAAATATGAGGCAAATGCTTTGTGACCTTGAAATTGGCAGTAATTTCTTGGATGTGACAACAGAAGCACAGGAAACAAAAATAAATTGGATACATTGGACTTCATCAAAATTAAAAAAACTTGTTCATCCATTGACACTGTCAACATAGTGAAAAGGCAATGGGCAGAATGGGAGACTTATCTGCAAATTATATATAAAATGAGTGAATAATATCCAGAATATGCACAAAATTCCTGAGACTTAACTGCAACACAAGATGAACAACGTGATTCAAAATTAAAGGATTAAACATAATTCTCTAAAGAAAACATAGAGACAGCCAATAAACACATGAAAAAACGCTCAGCATCAATAGTCATTAAGTGCAAGCCAAAAATACAAAGAAAGGCTAGATCACACCCACCCTAATGTAAAAACAGAAAAAACAAAAAGTGTTGGCTGAAATGTGGAGAAATTGGAACTCATATTGGAGGTGGAAAGGTAAAATGGTGCAGCCACTGTAGAAAACAGTACAATGTTTTCTCAGAATATTAAAATTTTTTACCATACTGTATGATCCAGCAATTCCACTTCTGAGTAATACCCAAAAGTATTTTAGGCAGAGTTTTGAGATATTCGTATACCATTGTTTATAGCAACAGTCACAGTGGCCAAAAGGTGGGAACAATCCAAATGTCCACTGATGAATGAATGGATAAACTAAATTTAGTATATACCTACAGTAAAACATTTTTCGACCTTGAAAAGAAATGAATGTTTCGCAATGCTACAACATAGATAAGCAAAGAAGATATTAAGTAAAATAAGACTGATGCAAAAATAAAAATATCATATGATTCAACTTATAAGAGATACCGTGGGTAGTCAAATTCATAGATTAGGAAAGCAAAATGGTGGTTTTGGGGGGCCGGAAGGCGGAAAGAATGGAGAATTACTGTTTGAGAACAGAATTTTAGTTTGGAAAATAAAAAATTTCTGGAGATGTATGGTGGTGATGGTTATACAACCATGTAAATTAGTAAATAAGTTAATACCACTGAATTTTCCATATAAAATTGTTAAAATGGTAAGTTGTATGTTATAGGACAAAATAATTTTTAAAAGCTCCAAACTTAAGACCACATAATTTTTGATGGCTTTATTATAAATGGTGGCCTTTTGAAGCATTAACAATTTTTATAGGTTATGTTTTGAAGTACTTCACCAGTGGTGGAAGAATGTTAAAGCTTTGCTATTATCGTGGGGTGCCAGGGTGGCATCTGACTTCAGCTCAGGTTATGATCTCAGGATCCTGGGATCAAGCCCTGCTTGGGCCCCCCACACAGCAGGGAATCTGCTTGTCTCTCTCCCTCTCCCTCTGTCCCTGCCCCTGCTAGTGCTCGTTCTCTCAAATGAATAAATAAAATCTTAAAAAAGCTTTGCTATTATCTCTGAAATAATTTTCTCCAAATTTAACTCTTGATAGTCCTCTATTCGCCAAAGTATGAGCATTTCAACATAAATGTTTCAAATATAAATGATAGTAGTTAAGAGTTGCCAATGTTTAAAATCCTCATGTAATTTAGACTCCAAAATAAGATTGTTGGACAAGTTTGCTTGTTCATGGTAGAGCCCCAATATAAGCCAGTATTGTTATTCCCTCTGTGAGATAAAAATACTTTAATTGAGAGGCTTAAGTAACTTGTGCAAACCACATACCTAAATTTGTTTGAGTGAAGGCTCAGAAAGAAACTGACTTTTTTAAAGATTTTATTTATTTATTTAGAGAGAGAGAGAGAGAGAGAGGACATGAGCGCATGGGCACTAGCCAGGGGGGGAGCAGACGATGAGGGGAAAGGGAAAAGAATCTCAAACAGGCTCCCCACCAATCATGGAGCTGCCACAGGGCTCCATCTCTGGACCCTGAGATCATGACCTGAGCTGAAGTCCAAAGTGGATGCTCAACCAACTGAGCCACCCAGGCATGACTCTGACTTACTTTTTAATGTCCTTGTCCCTTAACAGTAGATTAATTTCCATTAAAACTTGAATCTTCTCTACCTATTATTGATCCTATGTACTTCTAGTATTATGGTACTTCTACTTTGAAAGTTTACAATCATCCTAGTGTGTAACCTTTTAAGAAAGCACTTACTTTAAAAAAAAAAAAGTAAATTACATTTTCTGTGCAAACAAAAAAGTTAAAACTAAGATATCTTACTTCGGTGACTGCAAACATGAACACTATTTATGGTCACTTTCATAATAGATAGTAATATAATTTTTTAAATTTAAATACAGCATACAATATTCCTAGTTTCATGTGTACATCCTAGTTATTTGATATCTTATACATTATGAAATGATCCCCAGGAGTCCAAATACTATTTGTCACCATACAGTTATTACAATATTATTTACTATGTTCCCCATGACATACATTACATTGTCATGACTTATTTATTTTGTAACTGGAAGTTTGTACTTCTCAATTTCATTCATCTATCTTCCCCATCCACCAACCTCTCCCCCCTTCTTGTAAACAACAGTTTTTTTTCCTATATCTGAGTCCTATATCATTCCTATATCACTGTTTTGTTTCTATGCTTTGTTTTCAGATTCCAAATATAAGTGAAATACGGTATTTGTCTTTCTAACTGACTGCCCTTAGCATAATACCCTCCAGGTCCTTCCGTGTTGTAGAATATTGTAAGATTTCATTCTTTTATATGGGTTAGCAATATTCCATTACGTATATATATTACATCTTCTTTATCCATTCATCTAACAATGGTCACATACATTGCTTCTGTATCTTGGTTATTGTAAATAATACTGCAATAAACATAGGAGTTCATATATCTTTTCAAATAGGTGGGTTTTTTCTTCAGATAAATATCCAAAATACGAACTGCTGGATTATATGGTAGTTATATTTTAATTTTACATGCCCACCAACAGTGTACAGGGGTTGCCTTTTATCCACATCACTGCCAACACTCTGTATTTTTTGTCTGTTTAATACTCGATCTGACCATTGTGAGGTTGTAACTGTCCCTCAGAATAATATACTGCTGAAAATATAACTATGAGGAATTGTGCTGGTCATGCAAGCATGCTTGAAGATAACCTTGAGAAAAACGTGTACTCGCAGCAGGCCTCAGGGGGAGGGGATGATAGATGTTCTTGAAGCCGAGCCAGCCGCTGGGGAGGCCCGGCTTGCTCGGGGCGGAACACCGCCTGCTTCCCTCTTTCATTATCTCCCCTGCCTCCCTCCGAGAGAGCTTGCTGATGGGGTTATCCATTTAAGTGCTAAGTGCGCTTACTTGGAATGAATGAATTCCACGCTGATTGACCAGGCACACCCTTCTCTTCTTTAATCTATGAGTCGTGATCAACGGTATGACTCACATTCCTTCTCGTTTACCTACAAACAATGTATAATCTTCTTCTCCTTTGTTGGTTGTTATCTTGTATCTAATAAATAGGGGAATAAGCAGTCTTCTCAACTGCTGACCCCTGCTCCCATTCTCTGGAAGCTGACTTGTTTGTGCCTCATTCTTCTCCCAAGCTCTGTCAGGAAGCAGCATGAGGTGCTGTCTCATTGTGGTTCTGATTTGCATTTCCCTGATAATTAGTCATGTTAAACATCTTGTTATAGGCACGTTGGCCATCTTATGTTTGGGGAAAATTCTATTAAGTCCTCTGCCTATTAAAAAAAAAAAAACAATTAATTAATTATGAATGAGAGACAGAGTATGAGCAGCAGGGGCAGAGGAAAAGAGAGAACCACACCCCCCAACTCAGCAGGGAGCCCTGTGCGGTGCTCCATCTCAGGACCCTGGGATCACATGACTGAGACACCCAGGCACCCCTTGCCTATTTTTTTTAATCTTTTTTTTTTTTTTTAATGTTTGCTTGTCAATATTAAGCTGTGTAAGTTCTTCATATATTTTGGATATTAACTCCTTATCAGATGTATGATTTGCAAATATCTTCTCCCATTTCTTTTTTGTTTGGTTGATGGTTTCATTCACTGTGCAGAAGATTTTTACTTTTATGTGATCTCATTCTATATTTTAGCTTTTGTTGCCCTTACCTGAAGAGACCTATCTGAAAAGCATTGCAAAGACTAATGTCAAAAAGTTACTTTATGCATTTTCTTCTGAGTTTTATGGTTTCAGGTCTTATAGTCAAGTCTACAATCAATTTTGAGTTTATTTTTATATATTGTGTAAGATAGTGGTCTAGTTCCATTCTTTTGCATGTGGCTGTCCAGTTTTCCCAACATAACTTATTGAAGAGACTGTCTTTTTATCATAGTATATTCTTGCCTGCCTTGTCATAGATTAATTAACCATATATTCATGGGTTTATTTCTGGGTGTGCTATTCTAGTCCTTTGATGAGTGAATGTGTCTGCTTTTGACCCATACCACACTGTTTGGATTTATTGTAGTTTTATGGTATAGTTTGAAGTCTGATATTGTGATACTCTAGCTTTTTCCTTCTCAAGATGGATTTGGCTATCTAGGATCTTTTAAGGGTGTTATGCAAATTTTAGGATTGTCTGTTCTAGTTTTGTGAAAATTGCCAATGGGATTTTGATGAGAATTGCACTGAATCTATAGGTTGCTTTGTGTAGTATGGACATATTAACACTATTAATCCTTCTAATCCATAAACACAGAATATCTTTTCATTTATTTGTGCCATCCTCAATTTCTTTTAACAATGTCTTCTAGTTTTCATAGAACAGATCTTTCACCTGCTTGGTTAAATATATTAAGTATTTTATTCTTTTTGATGCAATTAACTTTTTTAAAATTCTATTTCTGATAGTGTGGAAATAGTATATAGAAATACAACTGATATAATCCACTCTTATTTTGCTGCTCCTAGAGCAGGCAAGTTTATGCATGAGCCCCTCAGTGATATTTCTCCCTACTGCCACATCAGGGGAGGGAATCTCATTATTACTGTGTCTCTATCTTTTTTTACCCATTAGTATGTGGTCCCTCTATCATTTGTGGTGCTAAAGCTGTTTAATTAGGCCTCAGTTCTTCAGGAGGAGTTGCTCTACATTTAGGTATAGATTTAATGTATCCTTGAGGGGAGGTGATTTTAGCCTCTTCCTATGCTGCTGTCTTCATCTTATAATTAAAATGTAGTTCTTTAAAGTTCATTGTATCTCTTATATTTTAGAATTGTTTATTATCTGCCATTTTTTAGGCTAACATAATCTTTCCTACAACTGGCAGTTGAGACTATAATAAGACACAATACTATTAGCAGAAGTAATCATGTTGGCTTAGTTTGAATATTCGTAGAAATTTCAGTACATCCAAACATTAGAGAAGACATTCATGATTTTCACAGTAATGGTATATTCTGTTTCCTGAGACAATATCTTTTATATAGAACTGAATGTTAATGATGAGTTATTTTAGATAACTTAAAACACAGGTTTATTTCTTCTAACTGATCATTTCAAGGAGAACAAAAACTAATAATGCTTTATTGTTGATCTGCAGTCCTTGAAATAATTTAGTTACATACATATGAGTATATATAGGGATATAATGAGAAGCATAGATAAGAATATGTAGATGTTGCTATAAGATGTAGATATAGATATAAATAGTGATAGAGAAATAGATACTTGAAGTAAATTTTGGACTTTAAAATCCTTATACTAATAGAATTAAGTAGGTTTAAACGCCATTAATTCTTTTCTATGGAGTCTAAACATATTGAAAACTAAATATCTTAAAAGATAATTTTTAAAACTCCTATTATGATAGCTTTTGCCTTAGTTTCACTATGTCCTATGTTAAATTCCATATAATCTACTTGAAAGAAGGGATATTGTAAATAGATAAAATATTGAGGATATTATCAGACTTAATAAGTGGTATTTGTTTCTACATAATTATAGTATTGACTTACACATCTTAAAACTAATTTTCAGGATCTTCGTTTTTATTTTTCCCTAGAGTTTTGTAACTGCTGAGTGCACTTTAAAGCACAGTTGCTATTAGAAATTCAGGTGAAGGCCAGGTCAGAGGGCATGTATTTAAAAATCTGTCTTTAGTACAGGAATGATATAAAGGTCTTACCCTTACCATTTTTTACTTTTCATTCATTTACAGTAGCCTTGTAAATAGATTCCTAAAATAAAGCTCTGGACTCAGTTTTGATTCATGTTATTACATTGCAAAAGTCAGTGAACTTAGTTTTATATTTCTCACGTTAGAGATACGCATAGTATTCATCACGTTTCATATAGGAAACAAAAAAAAAATCAGTTAATTCACTTAAAATCACTGTCTGTAGTACAATTACTATCTGAAAATTCACAAAGCATCCCGATGGTTTTATACAAGTGGATAGAACTGTAGAAATCTGTTAGGCTCTGTAACTCCTGTAAAAATGAAAATAATATTTTGAATGCTGTGGAGCCCTTTAAATAAGGACAACTTGGTGCATTAGCTTAAAATCAATGTAATGCATTTGCTTTGGGGAACCCCGGTGTTTTAATTCCTCTAAGTGTTTCTAAAATATCTTTCAGGGCTACTAAGTTTATTACAAATAACTATTATTTGTTTATTTACTATATCAGAAAATATTTTCTTTCTCTGTATATTTTTAATGATTTGAACATATAAATTTTATCCCTGCTAATTATAGGTAATGATGTATTTACATGTAAAAGACATTCACTAGGAATTAAACACTGCCAGTGATCATTTGCAACCACAGATTATCAAGGGCTAATGTTCTTTTTGTAAAATAGGATGAGTAAGATTATAGAATTATCTGCAAATTTTAATTCTTTTAAGTTTCGATTTCCCTTTCCGTCATGGTGCTAGGCCCATCTGTGGATACAGACTTTTGCCTGATAAATATGGGAGAAGGGCAAGTGTGAATCCGTAGACTGGAAACTCAGGGAGGAAAAGATTGATGTGCCGATTTGTTTTTGTATACCTGCCCAAAAGCTGAGGGATGAGTGTAATCTAATGATCATAAATAATAGACACCCTCATCAGCTGGGATGGGAAAGGAAATGGTGGCAATCTCTATCAGAGGGAGGAGAACCAGCTGTTGCTGCTACCAATGAACAGAATTAGAAAAAAAAAAAAAAAAGCTTTTCCCAAAACAGCCAGGAAAAACCTTGGAAAACAATGTGTATCGCCTCTCCCCAAAATAGTTAGCGTACTCAGACAAAATAAAACTTTATTTTCCCCCTAACATACATAGAACATTAATAGTTCAGGGGAAAACAGAATCCTGAGATATTCATCAGTACTTTTCCCACTCTTTTTTAAAAGGTTTAATGATTTTTGCTAGTTTTCTCCATTCTAATGGAAAGAGGTGCTAAAACCAAACTTCCTTCCCTTTTACCAGGTCAGTAAGTGGTAAATTCGGTCATGTGTATATTACTACATGAATGGTGAGATTCTGTTTTTATTAGTTATTGCTATCAATGCCATCATGGCTATCAAATAATAAAAATACTTCTAAAATTATGAAAATATTCAATTGATGTTTTTAAAAATTTTAAAACAATATCCCCATGTTTTTTTTTATCATTACAAAAATAATGGGAAGAGGGAATGCATGTATTATTATAACCACTTAACAGCTAATCAAGAAAAAATCAGAAGTGAGAGTCATCCAAGTACTTACTGAGAGTCTGTGCTAAAGAAAATCTATTTCCCCCAAGTCCTTCCTATTTCCATATCCTATTTCATTTGTTTTATAGTAGAGTCTTTAAATACATCCTTAGCATTCACTCATTTTACTATGGACTACCTCTTAAGATCTCCATACTATAATTTAGACTCACATTCATATATTCATAAATTTCTCGTTTAGAAATCATAACCTGTTTCTGATTTGAATTAAATTCAGTTTCGATGTCGACTATATATAAACACCTTAAGTACATTAATAGTATGTTAATGTGAGTTGAAACATATTTCAGAGCAGCTACTGAAATTGGGCACTTTCGAACAATGAAGAAAACTATGTTTTACTCAAAGGGACTGACTTGTTCCAAAGCTTCAAGCAGCTAGATGGATCATAGTAAGGTAATGCTGCTCGCTATAAAGTGTGGCTTTGATTCATTAGTAAAATATCAGGAGTTTGGGAAATAGATAATTTAATATATACTTGGATCAAGACAATCTAATATATATTGGATCTAATACTAATTTCAAAGTCACACTTCAAAAGGAAACCTACCTCTGTGGTCTGTCTTGCTGTTTAAGTAAATGATATTCTAGAAAGTCAGATGTCACTTACAAAAATAATAAAGTAGCCAGGAATTATTTATTATGGAGAGTAGAAGTCTCCCACCTTCCTTTGTCAACATTTCAAAGGCATGGCAATATACATCAGTAGTTCAAAGAATCTTCAAGTTGTTATAACTGGTTGTCTTATTTATTTACATGTTTATTTTTCAGCCCAGAGCATATTCATACTGTGTAGTACTTTGATTTCGTAGAAGTTACAGAATGTACTCTGGAAAACATAAGTGACATTTTATATAACTAATAAGTGTTTCAATTTGGTGAGTTTTTAAAACGTAATTCTTTCAAAATTAAAGTAGAATGTAACAACACTTTCAGTACAACTAAGGTACGGTTTCAAATAAGATTAACCAAATTCATGTGTTTTGAATGTATTTTTAATTAGTTTTTTTAAAATATATAATAGCACACATAAAATACAATTTAGACCGTATAGATTGTGTGTGTGTGTGTGTGTGTGTGTGTGTGTGTGTGTGTGTAGTGTAAATAAAAGAAAAAGTAAATCATTCTTTTGGGAATGAAATTTCCGTAGTTGCTTCCATAGAGGTAGCAATTGCTAAGTGTTTTTTGTGTGTTAATCCAGTATTTGTTATTCACCTTTTCCTTTCCCTTTCTAATTCTAGAGGCTGCACACTATAGATATTGTTCTACAAGTTGTTTTCCACAGAGCACTGTACGTTAGGGGTAGGGTTTATGCCAGTGACAGCTGTGGCATACAGTTTTATTTTAATTTGTTTCTATTGCCTGGGAATATTATACTTATTTTTCTGATAATGGACTCCAAATTTATTTACAATAGTGTTACTACAAACGTATTTCTTACATATATCATTCTTAATGTGTAGTGAGAAAATATATTTTATGATTTTAATTTACAATTATTTACAATAATATTTAATGTTTTTTGGTATGTATTTTTCAGAACTTTTTTTTCTTGTGATTTGTCAATTAAGTTCCTATTCGTTTGCTTTACATGCATATCAATTGCTATTAAAAAAAACAAGCCCTTTCA